>CM028359.1:19996792-20198907 GCA_016618105.1 Dendrobium huoshanense | reverse complement strand
ATTAATTATAATTAATCAATGATTAATTATAATTATAATTAATTTATTAATTATAATTATTTAGTGATTAGTGGTTAATTATTACTAATAATTACTTAATTATTATTATAATTAATGTAAATTATAATAAAGAATATTAAAGAAAGAAAATGCCTGCTCATGCCTTCTCCCGCCTCGACATCCGTGCCCTCCACCGCCGGCCGCCAAAGGTATAATTTCTGGAACCTTTGTTTGCTCTCTTACCTCGGCATGCGTGTCGAGTCGGTGGTCTGCCTATACACGCTTTTCTCTAGCGTGGTGGGAGGGGCAACCGGCGCGACACCCACGACAAGGTAGGCGAGCGGCCCTCGGTTCCAAACCTGTTCTCGGTGTTCGTGGCACACCGGAAAACCGCCTATACACGCTTTTCTCTAGCGTGGTGGGATGGGAACCCGGTGTGACACCTACGACGAGACCGGGATGTTATAAGTACCCCCGGGCGGGGGGAAAGCAAATTGCTCTTTCTTGCAACAGGTACCGAAGACCCATACACGCCTTTCTCTGGCGTGGTGGGGACAAAGACTTTACACGGCCGCGGTGTCTAAGGACACCTACCGTACACGCTTTTCTCTAGCGTGGCGGGAGGCCCAGTTTTCCGTTGTTTTTCCCCTAAACGGGGGAGACGCCGGGAGGCTGCCGAAATTTCGGGTGAAATATTACTACACTTGGACCTGTTTTGAACTCAAAAGAACAAAAGATTTGGACCAAATGAGAAAGAGCAGTGGGCTTTGAACATGAACTGTGGACTTGTGGACCAGAACCAAAACATAAATGATTTCTAAAGGCCAAATTCAAATAAAAAAGTGAAATCAAATTTGAACCAAATTCAAGTCAATCTGAACATGAAATTGGACATATAAAGACTCCAGAGGACTTTGAACAAAAAGAAAATGAACATCCAAACGAACTTGCAAAGAATTTCAAAGGACTCTGAACAATCAGTTTGAGTTTGAATGGAGTCAGAAATCAAGAGGGGAACAAGGAATCCAGATAAGAATTGCACTTGACCCGGCCAAAGAACTTAAATCCGTTCTTGAACTCATGCTATACAACATCAAGTGAGAGTTGTGGATTCGATGAACTCGAGTCTAAATGAGACTTAATCCGGACTCAAACATATGCAAAGAACAAAACTCGTATCATACACGAGAAAAAATTCAAACTACAAGAACATCTGTATGAACTCCTACGACAATCCCTACAACGCCTGTTGATTGAGAAGGCGACGTTGGAGATCAATCGTTAAAGAGCCGCCCCTTGCAAGCAGGTGCAAATATCAAACCACCTGAGATTGATGATAGGTGGGCATGATGTGGGAACAGTGGATCCTTCTACGAATACTCCTAGGAGTTCGTAGCTGATACAACGATCCTCTGCCAGCAAACACAAGCCACTTGTGGATAACAATCGTGGGTACTTCGTAAGCACATCGAACCACGGTGGACACAAGTATAAGTATCACCTACAGCAACGGTGATCAAGATCTTCAAATATTTCGAGTACAACGACAACCCGATGTACAGAAAGGTCCACTACACTGACGACCTCAAAGGGAGATCTTCTCAAAGTGAAATGACAATCAGTGGACTTCAAAGTCCAAAAGAAAGAATCCTTCCCCGATGAATGAGAAAGGGGGAGTCAATATCAAGTCCAATACTCCAAAGTTCAGAAAGACCCATCCCCGGTGATTGAGAAAGGGGGAGGGAGTCAACATCAAGACCAAATCGCCACCGGATCTGCAACACATATACAAGCAGACAGAATGCGTCTACAATCTACAATACATCGCCACCGGATCTGCAACATTGATACAAGCAGACAGAAGGCGTCTACAATCTACAACGCCACCGGATCTGCAACACTGATACAAGCAGACAGAAGGCGTCTACAACCTATAACGCTACGCCACCGGATCTGCAACACTGATACAAGCAGACAGAAGGCGTCTACAACATTCATATTTGGCCTTTAAAGTCTTCAACAAAGAAAGTTCATGAACAAAGGCATGAAGCCTACAGAACCCGATCCTCCTATACGGATCAATAGGAGTCGACAGGGTTCGAACTATCAAATAGATACACGGTTGTAGCGACCGGTGTATTTGTCTAAATACATTCTTTTTAGGCCTTCAATGCCTAAAATCAAGAAAATTCATGAACAAAGGCATAAAGCCTATGAGAAACCCGATCCTCGAGCAACAGTTTGGTCGAGTTGACAGGGTTCAATCAACTAAAGTGGAAATGACCCCAAACACCCCGATGATGGCCGTGTTGAACGATGATCTCAACCGGAGGGGTTAATTTCAGGCATTTTTATGTCTCCCAAAAGTCCAAATCCAAAGCTCCACAAATCCCAAAATCCAGATATTTAAATCTGAAATCCAACCATCAATCACTCAAAGCAAAATCCATCCGCCATCCGCAACAGTTTGCCGAGGTGGACAAATTCAAATTTACTTCAGCTCACCAAAGAGCCAAATGCTTAGTCGAAAATATCACTAGGATCCATTCTCAAACAATCTCCTGCCAGTAAGGACGTGGTACGTGTCCTCTAACAGGCGGTCTGCCGCTAAATGGCCACCGCAGGATAAACGGTTATGACGACCCAAGGCCCTCTGAACCGCGTGGTTTCGCCGCCAAATGGCACCACGATATCTCGGTTATGACCAGAGCCAATACGCTCCTTACTGACATCAAATCCTTGAGATATGAATCAATAGGATATGATCGATAGGGCACAAAGCCCTCTGTAAGCTAAGGTGGATTCAAATTTGTCCCCTTAGACAAACATTCAACCTCGGTCTACAAGGTCCCCTTGGACGAAGCAACCCATGGCTGCCGACAAGGATCCTTCTGTCAGGTTGGGTCGACTACCTCCTCTGACTAAGTAGACCAGGGACCATGATGGCCCGGGACGACGGAACCATGGGATCTTGATCGGGCCCATCATCCATTCCCCCACCATCCGCTTTAAGTACAAGATGGTGCAATTTCTATTTTGAATATCAAAATCTCCAAATCTTCCAAACTATCCAAACTTCCCAAATTCCCAAAGCCAAATCCAATTTTCTAATCCAAATTCTACCAATATCCAATCTTTCCAATCTCAAATCTATTGCTGCTACTATATGCCAGATAACACGTATACTCTACGTATCTGATCGACGACTAGCCTTAATCGAAAGTTCTCTCTCGTGATCGGGAGGGGTAATTAACTATAGGGGCTTGCGCCTATAGGAAACCAGAACTCAGATCATAAAGTCCTCACAAAATGAGGGCGAAATCTCTGGGTAGTGTCTTATCTACAAACCCATCTGCCTTCCAAAATTTACCCCGGAACTTAGTTCGTTAAAACTCCCTCGCCGAATAAAATAAGAAAAGAGCGACGAGCGGAGGCCGGGGCCGAATTTTCGGAGCCCACAAAGACTCTAAGTGGGGACTAGTAAGAAATATACAAAAATAAGAGAATGAAAACTAATATAGAATTCATTACAATTAAGATGTTCCATAGATTGTTGACGTGACAACATGTTCTCTCTTGCAAGCTTAAGGTTCCAATTTTTCCCAGGTAGATTGAATTTAAATTTTAAATAGATTTCCCCTGAGAGTAATGACATGATTTATTTAGATATGGGTTATACTTCATATGAGCACAAGCCCTCAGAGTTAATTACCCTATTAACGCATTAGAAGAACACTCTCGATTAAGAATGAAATATATTTAGTCTGTGCAAGACCCACCAATAAGCTACTTCCAAACATAAGCAAGACACTTTATACCCAAATAACCAGACAACTTCTAAGGAAGTTGTAGGACTTGTCAACCAAATTCTAATTAATGGGCAGCCTTTCCTATAGAGCTAGGTTATAAGACCAACTAATGAGCTACTTCCAAAGAGAAACAGTAAGACCCATCATATCCACATAACTAGATACCTTCTAATTTGAGTCATGAGATCTATTATTTTAGAAAATTTCTAAATAAAATATCAAACCCTTCAATAATAACCAATGGGCATCTTGATCTAAAGGATTAGATTGTAAGACTCACTTTTAGACAACTTCCAAAGAAAGGTTGTAAGACCTACCTAAATAATTAAATCCACGAGTAACCTTGTCATAGAGCTAGGTTGTAAGACCCATCTTTGGGCAACTCATAAGTAGAGTCGTAAGCTCCACTCCAAATTAAACCTATAGGCAACTTCTAAAGGAGTCGCAAGACCTGTCAACTAAAATAATTAGGCAGCTTAGCCTATAGGGCTAGGTTATAAGACTCGTCAACAAACAACTTCTAAGTGAAGTTATAAAACCCACATGTTAGGGAAATTGTTAAATAAATTGCAATAACCCTAAAATCAAAACAACCAAATTTAAAACCTTCGGGCATCTTAGTATATGAGGCTAAGTTGTAAGAGACACTTTACGGGCTACTTTTAATGAAAGCCATAAGTCTCAACCCAAATTCAAATATATGGGTTACTTCTAATAGAAATCGCAAGACCTGCTTTAATTCAAACTTTTGGGTGACTTCTAAATGAAGTCATAAACCCCAAACCAAACCAACTACTAGGTATTATAATAAATGTAAACCCCAAAATCCAATCAAACTAAAATTCACATCTAACCACTTCAGTCTACTCATAATACCAGAGAGGAGGCAACCCATGGTTGCTAATCAGATTCCCTAGACACTAAGGTCAATGATTGCTAGTATTGGTAGACTAAAACTTATGGTATACCCAGGATGACAGAATCATGGGATCTTGATCAGGTTTACCTTTATTTTCCCCACAATTAAAACTAAAACACCTAAAATTTATTCATCATTAATTGGAAGTTTTCTCTTACGTATTAAGAGGGGTAATCAACTATGAGTGCTTGTGCTTATGGGAAATAAGGACCAAGATCTAATTAAACCCGACACTATTCTCAGGAGAAATCTAGTTAATTACAATCTGATTTAAGGAGAATGGAATTCTATGTTTGTAAAGAAGGATTCGTGCCTTCACGTCGTTTTTTCTTGAGCCAACAATTATCAACCTATAGTTGGATGTCCCTGAATGGTAAGCTTGAGGCTACAACTCATTGTGTGGATCACTAGCATCCATCCTCACCCAAAAATAAAGCAGAAAAGAAGTGCCTTCCCCTTAGGGATAGGAAAATCATGTTTGGGATAGTGGCCATGCTAGAACTAGAAATCCTATATTTTGCACACCAATGAAGTCGAGTTCTAGGCTTGCTTGTGCATTGTTTTTTTTAAGGGGTTGTTTGGTAACCTGAAAAAAGAATGCAATGTAAAGTAAATATAGTGTAAAATAAATGCAATATATTTAGATACTTTAGGACTATTTGATTGTCTGCAAAGTAAATGCATGAGAATTATTTTTCTTGTTTGGTGAGGTATATGCAGAGTAAAGTAAAAACAGTGTATTTTGAATATCTTAGGGGTTGTTTGGTATTGTATTAGCAAGGACCAAAAAACTGGAATAAACTTTGCAATTTATTCAATTCTCTATCAAACAAGTTACTGATTTTCATTCACTAAAAATAAAAAGAGCTTCTCCAAACTGCTCAAGCAACACCATTCTCTTCTCCATGCTCACTCCCTGATTGACAAAATAAATTCTTCACCATTTGGCTCACCATTCTCTTCTCCAAATTACTATGTTCAGAATCTTTCCAAACTTAATCTATTGAAATGCAAGACAAATGAGAAATTTTATGAATTTTTTTAAGAAAACCTGTAATACTCATAATAATTTTCAAAACAAAAATCTATCCTCCTATTTATCTCGTAGGCAAAAAAAAAATCCAAAGCAAAGACATTCATCTAAGCTCTATTTGAAACCATAGAAATCCCGAAACAAAGCTAGTTTCAATTCAGAAATGTCAAAAAAATTGTACAAATAAAAGCCATTTACCCATCCGACTGAAGTTCGAGCGAGAGAGGGAAGAAGTTAGGTCACTGTCTGTCGTGGGCAAAAGTGTCACGAGCCAAAGCGTCGCTGGAACGTTGCAGGCGAGCGGTATGCGAGAGTAAAGGAAGGAAGAAGGAAGAGTGCCTGCGGGAACTGTGGGAGACAAACAGTTGGGTTTTCACTCGTTTTCACACAAGAAAGATGCGATGTATTTGGAACTCGCTCGATTTCAACGGATTTCAAATACACTACAAATGGCCAAGTGAGTTTTGAATGCTTTACATTACCCCTAAATGAATCCTAACAACCCTTGATTATGGTTGTGCATGGATTTTAATAATTAATTAAATCAAATATCAAAACGTTAATGATGAAAAGATTTAATTACCTGAAGTTCTTCCGAGCAATTCATGGTTATTGCTGGAGGAAGGAACTTCTTCAATGGATCATCTTTTTGCAAATCTGATGAAATAGAAGCAGAAATCTCAGCCTCACCCAATCCTCGTTCAGTTTCAGTGTAATCCATAGCCAAACGAGACTTAATCTTGAAAAGCTCAGGCACAACTGCTGGTTGAAAGCATTCATTTTGACTGTTTGGCGCAAGTGTCTGAGAAGTTACTGGTACTGTTCTGCCAGAGTGCCCTATAAACACCAACTTGTCAAATAACTAAGAACAGAACAAAGAAGCTACCTCATGAAAGAGCCTAAAAGTTGCATTCAGACACCAGCTACAGAACTGACATCTGTATCAAAACCACAAGGTAAGTAAATGAATAGAAAAAGACTTGGTACCATTCACAATTAAAAATTAGATCATGAATCACTTTGATAGTCCACAAACAAAAAAAAAAAGAAATTTAATAGCCAAACTTTTTTCCATTTGCATTCTGTTAGGCCGGACCTAAGCCGGCTGAACCGGTTCCTAGTAGATTGGTTCACGTCTACAGGCGGAGGCAAACAGGGGGAGGGCGGAACAAGGAGGGGCCCACTCACTAATTAATCCTTGCTTTGGAGGGAAAAATTCAAATTAGGGGGCTATTTAGGGATTAAACTTTTATCCTTTTGCTTTAATGAGTCTTTTTTTGCTACGATGCACCGACACGGACACGGCGACACGGACACGACACGACACGGACACGGGACACGTCAATTTTTAAAAATATAGGACACGGGTGCGGTGTGGACACGGCATAATAATTTTTTAATATAATATATAAAAATTAAGGTGACATTATAGTAAAAATGTAAAGCAATAATAAATCAATTTCATAATAAGTTGATAACTTGTTTAACTTATAACATAAAGATGTTTAGTACAAAATTTCTAGTACAAACACAAAAATATAAGCAAAAAATCATTTAATACAACATGAAGGTCTAACTACTCAATAGAGCGAATGATAAAATTAGATTCAGATGTTGGTCTTTGGCCTTCAATATCATCATCATTGAATATCATTGCTTCCAACTCTGGTTCATCTAGAGAAAGATTTGCAACCTCCAATAATCCCATATCATCAAGGCACTCGAACCCATCTCCAGCAACATCCCACATCTTGTTATCACCTGTCATATAAAGTGGGGTTTTCCTTGATAAAAGATGAAGATTTGTATGCACATAAACTAAATCTTCAACACGTTGTGGAGTTATTTTATTCCTTTTCATTGATTGAATAAATGAGTATGTGCTCCAATTTCTCTCACAACAGAAGAGGATGATACTTGACCAAGAAGTTTTATTGTTATTGTTTGAAGAAGATGTGCTGAAGCTCCATGAATCAACCACCACATTTTTGGATCCATCCTCCATCTATCAACCAAAAATTCTTGATCACCAAAATCCTCTAAATATCCAAAGAACTTTGCAAGTTCTATATTAATTTTTCTTCTCTCCTCCTCATTTGGAAAATATCATTTCAGGCATATCTTTCTCATATTTGAAACTTCTAAATCTTTTTGTGGTGAGACACGTTGAGGGTCTTCTTGAAGCCATTATTTACTTGAATACCTTCAAATAATACAAAACATATAAAATTATATGTTCATTAACCAACAAATTTAAATTAATTTAAAAGATAAATATAAATATACCTTGGATTTAATGAATGAGCTAAACAATGCAACAGTGTGTAGCTTTTGCTCCACCTATCTTCAAGAATAGTATAGACAATGCTCCAGAAACTTGAGTCTTCATCATGTGACTTTCTTTCATGTCTGTATATAATTTCTTTCACTTTTGCTAACATAGAGTCCCACATCTCATAAATCAAATGTAGACATGATTTATCCGTGTCAGCCTCTCTCAACATATCATAAATTGGATCAGTGAAAGCCAAAATGTAGTCTACATTATCCCACCACAAATCATATAAGACCTTTTCTTTAACATATATTGCCTTCCCAACATCATCTTCTCGATAGCAAGATCACTTCTCACTAATCACCATAGATTGAAGAGCATTTTTAATTTGTTTGAATCTTCTCAACATGATTATTACAGAGGCAAAACGAGTTTCAGCAACAGCTAGCATTTTCAAGTGGGAGAAATCATTAAACACTGAAAGTCTCATAGAATTGTTCATAATAAAATTTCTGATCAGAACAGCATCATCTGCAACCACTGTCAATGTTTAAAATTGCGTATTCGGGTATTGAGGCATTTTTCGTTCGTGAGGCGAGGCGTAAGCCTCAAGGCGTTTTGAGGCGTAAGCCTCAAAATCAAAAGATTGCGTAAACATAAAATGATAAATTTTTTATATACTAATGAGTGAATAATATAAAACATTGAAAAAAACATAAGATATGAAGTGAAATCAAAATATCTCAATAATAAGATAACATGAAATATAGTTCAAGTCAAAATTCTATATTTTCCAAATCCTAGTATTCTTTTCATTAACATATAATTCCAATTTCCAAAAATAAATAGTAATGACATATCACATAAGAACTCATAAGTCATCAGCACTGTCATCACTAAGGGGTTCTTCATTTGAATCATCATTATGGTGAACTGCTCTCTCCTCTTCCTCCTCTCCTATAGAGTCCAATGTCGGGCATTTACTTCAAGATTTATGTAAGTTTTAAGTGTGAGGCGTAAGCCTCAAGCCAGTGAGGCGAGGCGAGACTCAAGGCGGGCCTCAACCAAGTTGAGGCGCAAACCTCATAAAAAAACTCGAGGCGTAAGCACCAAGGCATTTTTTACTGGAATTGCGCAAAGGCGGACCTCAAGGCGAGCCTCATATTGCGCAATTTTAAACCATGACCACTGTTATCCAATGACATTCAGCATAGATGATTTCATTAGCCTCTATATATTCTTTGCTGCACAAATATTTTTTAGAGCAATATTTAAAGTGTGCACAACACAGAGTGTCCAAAATATATGGGGATAAGTTTGCTCCACCAATAATCCTGCAGCTCTACACACCGGTTCATTATCTGTAATAATCTACACAACATTTGAAGGCCCAATCATGACTATCACCTCTTTAATCAAATTGACAATAAAATATTTATCCTCCTTCACAATTCACTGCTTTAATAAACATTGGGTAATTCTCTGTAATGGCCATGAAATTAATAAGGGGTCTTCTTTGAGGATCTGTCCAACCATCACACACCAAACTAACACATTTTTCTTTCCACACTCCTTTTGTTGGTTCAAGCAATGTCTCAATATGTGCTCTTTCTCTTTTCAATAATTTTGATCTTAATGCATTGTAGCCAGGTGGAACATATCCTACGAGGTTGTTGTTACATGCAAAAATGAATGCATTTTTATAATGAGGATTCCTTGCAAGGTTGAAAGGAAGTCCCGTTGAAAAAAACATCATTGCTATTTCACCATCCAATTCCTCTCGTTGCTGCAAATTAAAAGTCTTCTCTAGAGGACTACTGGCTACTCCTTTTCATTTCTTTGTTTCATATCCTTCACTTCTAAATGATAAAGCTTGATCAACTCTCACAGATAAGGAAGAAGTGTGAGATGAGCCATGAGTAGATGGCAATGGTACCTCTTTAGGAAGTGTCCTTTGGATCCGAGATTCAGCTTCATCAACTTGTCTGTTCAATTCAATCAACTGCGACGTAGTAATCTTAGGACACATTTTTATTCCATTGCCATAAATTTTAAGTAGATGTGCCTTCACCCTAGAATAAGATCCTTTGTAGGTGCCACAACAATAATTGCATTTAAATGACACATTCCCTCCTTCAAATATTTTTCCTAACTTTGTAACATGAATCCATAATGGCTTATCAGTTTCTACAGATGGCTCTTTTGAACCTTCACCTAATCCACTCCCACCAACAGCCGAGCTCATTTTGCTAACAAACCAATCATGCATATGAATACATCGAATTAACATGATATTAAGTGAACTAAAAAAATCACAACATGAATAAAACAATATACTGGTCTGCCGGGGGTCCAAGGGGGCGCTGCCCCCTGGCGGGGTTCGACCTGCCCGGTCAGGTCGCGGGGTCAAGGGGCAATGTACCTAGCAGTACCGAGCATGTACCTACCAGTATCGAGCAGTAACCTACCAGTACCGAGCAGTAACCTACAAGTACTGAGCATGTACCTACCAGTACCGAGCATGTACGTACCAGTACTGAGCATGTACTGAGCAGTATCGAGCATGTACTGAGCGGTACAGAGCATGTACCTAGCGATACCGAGCGGTACCGAGCATGTACATCAGGTTTTTCAACAATGAAGAGAATAAATGGCGAAATCCACTTACAGTTCTTGGCTCTCTTGCATGCAGAAGGTGCTCTGTTTGGCCTTGATTGCAAACTTTGCCTTGAATGACAGCAGAAATAACACAAGAACGAAGGAATGGGAATAGGAGTGTCAATTCGGGTCAACCCGTCGGGTTCGGGTCGAACCCGACCCGACCCGGATCTAAACGGGTCAACCCGAACCCGACCCGTTTTTGCAAACGGGTCAGACATTTCAACCCGGACCCGACCTGGCCGGGTTGCCGGGTTGACCCGACACGACCCGCGACCCGGTAGCTGGAGCGCGGCAGCGATTGCGGAGCGACGGCGGGCGCGCACGCTGGGTTCAGCACGGCGGGTTCGCGCTCGGCACGGCGGAGCGACGCGGGCACTGTTCGGCAAGCGGGTTCGCGCTCGGCACGACGAACTGGCGAAGCGATGCGGGCAGGGCCGGCAGGCGCGGGTTTGAACTTGACAGTCGGCACGCTGCACGGCGGAGACACGAGGGGTCGCTCGACGCTCGGCACTGCGGAGACACGCGGTTCGCGAGGGGGCAGGCGCCATGCGGCCAGGCTGGCGCGCACCGGCGCACGCGGGTTAGAGCTTGGCAGTCCGCACGCGGCAGCCAGTACAGGATTCGGGAATTCAAAATTTTTAAAATTAAAAGGGTTTTCGGATTGACCCGGCAACCCGCTGGGTCAACCCGAGCCCGACCCGTTTTTCAAACGAGTTAGATCTGCGAACCCGAACCCGACCCGTTTATCAAACGGGTCGGGTCCAACCCGGATTTTTCGGGTCGGGTCCGGGTCAGGTTTTCGGGTCGGGTCAAAAGTTGACACCCCTAAATGGGAAATACGAGCTCTGCTTGGCCGAGCAGAAATGACGAAGGAACGGGAGGCGAAGGCAGCGGGCTCCGTTTGGCGTCGACTGTGAGCTTTCCCGGTCCGCCCTAGAAGATTTCTTTCGTGGAACAGAAAAATAGGGCTTCTCGTTCGTGAAAAGGCTAAATAGAACCGACGATTTTATCATTTAATAACCGGACACGCGTGTCCGATTTAAATTTTAATGTTTTAAATTCCGACACTCCAATGCCGTGTCGAACACGTGTCTAAGCCGTGTCCGACGCGTGTCCGTGTCCGACACGTGTCCGACACTGCATACCCTCTTTAAGAGGCGTGTCGGTGCATCATAGCTTTTTGGCTATGGTTTGGTTTTCATCTTGAATTTGAAAGCGATTTGAGATATAGGGTTTGTGTTCTTAGGCTCTAGGCTTTGCTAGAGAATTGGAGAGTTGTTTCTTCCTCTCGAATCGAAGAAACTTGTATCTTGTAATGTTTTTTTTCTTCCTAGATTGAATAGAAGTTTTCCTTGTGTTTCTCTACAATATCCTGAGATTCCTGCATTGTTTTTTCCTGATTTCTCTCTGAAATCAGCATATTTCTTGCTGTTTTTACCGATTATTGCTAGGTTTGCTTGCAAACTTAAGTATTTCCCTTAGGGTTACTTGCGAACTCAAGTATTTCCTATCAAATTGGTACCATAGCGTTGTCTTGGGACCATCGGCAGCTGAAATCCAAAAATTTCAGCAAAAAAATGTCATCTGCAACAAGACCTCGTAAATCTTGGGAAGGAAAATAGCCTGAAGGAAAGTTGAAGTATTGGAGGGAGAAATATGTCAACTAAAGACAAATTTGGAGGAAAAAATCGCTGATTTTCATAATCAATTTGCTTCATTCCATGAAAAGATGTATGGAAGGTTCACCACCTTGGAAGACATGATAAAGAAGATGTTTGAAGACAAACAAAATCCAGCAACATCGGAAGCAAAGGAGACCACCGGCGCCATGGAAGAGGCGGAAATCCGAACCCATTTAGGGGGAAGGAGAATCTGGAAGTGGAGATCCTTGAGGGAGATGATTGAATGCCTCATCTATAACCATTTTCTAGGGAGGAGATGAGTATGGGCTAAAAGAAGGGGTGCTAAATTTGTTGGAAGAAGGGGGGAGCTGAATTTGAAAGGAGAAAAGGGGAATATGAGGAAAGGGTTATGGTATATGATCGTCGGAGGGAAGATCATGACCACTGGGGAGCACTTCCTCTTCGAGGAATGGGAGGTTATGGAGTTAGGGGAAACGGGGGTGACCCGAGAGTGAGGAAACTGAAGATGCCCATCTTTGAGGGTGAGGACGCACATGGCTGGATTTATAAGGTGGAACGATACTTTGAA
Organism: Dendrobium huoshanense; assembly: GCA_016618105.1. NCBI lineage: Eukaryota > Viridiplantae > Streptophyta > Magnoliopsida > Asparagales > Orchidaceae > Dendrobium > Dendrobium huoshanense. The sequence continues at coordinate 20,185,999 of CM028359.1, read as the reverse complement.
GTCAATGGGTTGACTGAGGAGGAGAAACTGATAGCGGCAGGACTGTGTTTGGAAGGGAAGACACTGACATGGTACCAATGGCGGGACATGAGGCAACCCATTCGAAGCTGGCGGGAGTTCAAGGATTGTTTACTAGAACATTTTCGAACCAATAAGGGAGGAGACTTCTACGAGCAATTCTTTGCCCTGACGCAGGAGGGGATAGTGGCAGAGTACCGTAATCGATTTCAGTACCTAGCTAGCAGGCTGGATTGTCTATTTGAGACCGTGCTTGAGGGGAACTTCATGAAGGGGCTCAAACCGGAGATCAGAGCAGCTGTTAGAGTGATGAGACCGCGCGACTTGGGAGAGGACATGGAGTTGGCGCAGTTGGTCGAGGACCATAAGCATCTGGAGAGGGGGGGTCAAAGCAGTAGCTATGGGGGATCTTACAGGATGACTACTACCTTTCTAGCTCCCAAAGGAGCTGCACCGGGAATTTTGTGCAAAGTACTAAAGGACAAGCCTGGAGGAGGGAAACCTGGGGAAACTTTAAGAAGCTTATTGAGAAGGAGATACAGAAGAAGAGGGCTAAGGGATTGTGTTTCAGGTGTGATGAGAAGTACATGCCAGGGCATAGGTGTAAGGACTGAAATCTTCAGGTTCTCACCGTCTATAATGACAAAGAAACTTAAGAGAGAGGTGAGAGCGGGATAGTGGAGGAGGAAGAGAAGTTACATATGGATGTCGCAAAAGTCTCTCTAAATTCTGTGGTGGGATTCACCCCAAATCACACCATGAAAGTGAGAGGGGAAATAGCAGACCGTGAGGTAGTGGTACATATCGATAGTTGGGCCACCCACAATTTCATCTATAACCAGATCGTAAATTTATTGGGGGTGAAATAAGTGGACACGGGAGAATATGGAGTGATGATGGGTGATGATGGGCACGGGGAAGGTGGAGATGGGTAGAGGAGTTTGTAGGGGAGTGGAGTTGACCATTCAAGGGATACAGGTGAGGGAGGATTTTCTTCCCTTGGAGTTGGGGAGTACCGATGTCATCCTAGGGATGAAAATGGCTGCAGACCTTGGGGGAGACCAAGGTCAATTGGGGTGCTCTGAGGATTGAAGTGATGGTAGGAGGAAAGAGGATGGTGATCCAGGGCGATGCAGGGTTGTCCAGGGCCGGAGTATCTCTCAAATCCATGATCATAACCATATAGGAGATGGGAGGTGGATATTTGGTGGAGCTACAACGCTTAGAGAGGGTCAGTGTGGAGGAAGAGGGAGACATTGAAATGGCAGTACAACCACTCATACAGCAGTTCAATAAGGTGTTCTAGCTACCTCAAGGCTTACCACTACCTAGAGAGCAGGAGCATGTAATCATTATGGAGGGGGTGTCACCGATTAGTGTGCGGCCCTACTGCTACCCCCAAATTTAGAAGGACGAGATTGAGAAGCTGATCAAGGAGGTGTTGGAAGCAGAAATCATCAGACCAATTGTGAGTCCTTTCTCAAGTTCGATCTTACTGGTCAAGAAGAAGGATGTGAGCTGGAGATTCTTTGTGGATTACAGGGCATTGAATAAGGAGACTGTGTCGGATAAGTTCCCCATTCTGGTGATCGATGAACTACTGGATGAGATGTATGGAGCAATTGTATTTTCTAAGATGAATTTGAATTCGGGTTACCACCAGATCAGGATGAAAGAGGAGGATATTTAGAAGACGGCATGCAGGACGCACGAGGGGCTCTATGAGTTCTTAGTGATGTAATTTGGGCTCATAAATGCCTCTGCCACTTTCTAGTCATTGATGAACTGAGTGTTCAGGTCGTACCTACGTAGGTTTGTCCTAGTTTTCTTTGATGACATACTGGTGTACAATAAAATCGAAGAAGAGCATCAGGAGCATTTAAGGGTGGACTTGGGAGTGCTACAGGAGCATCAGCTTAGGGTCAACCTAAAGAAATGCAGCTTCGCACATACTAGTGTGGAGTACTTGGAACATGTGGTGTCTCAGGAGGGGGTGGCAGCAGATCCAGCTAAGATTGAAGCCATGCAGAAGTGGCCTCTACCTAGGAACTTGAGGGAGCTGGGGGGATTCCTAGGACTGACAGGTTACTACCAAAAATTTCTGAAATGGTACAACAACATAGCCTTGCCTTTGACAGAGTAGTTAAAGAAAGGATAGCTTCATGTTGGGAGAAGTGGCTACTTAGGCTTTTGAGAAACTTAAGAAAATAATGACCACGCTACTCGTTTTGGCTCTACTAGACTTCAATCAGACATTTGTGGTGGAGACAGATGCTTCTGGATATGGGTTGGGAGCAGTGCTAATGCAGCAGCATAGACCCCTAGCCTACTTCAGTCAAGTGTTGACAGCTAAAGCAAGACTGAAGTCTGTATATGAACAGGAATTGATGGCAATCATGTTGGCTATTCAGAAGTGGCAACTATACCTGCTGGGACGGCATTTCATCGTCAAGACAGATCAAAGAAGCTTAAAATACCTGTTGAAGCAAAGGATGGTGATGGAGGAAGTCTAAACTATTGGGATACGATTTCAAAATCCAGTATCGACCAGGAATTGAGAATAAGGGCTAATGCCTTATCCAAGTGTGGGGGAGAGCTTCAGGAGATAACCATTTCAATACCCATGATGGTGGATTGGGGGTATCTAAGAAGAAAGTGTGCAGGATGAAGAGTTGAAGAAACTCCTGATTGATCTACTAAAGGATAGAAGCAGCCACCCAGGTTACGCCCTCAAGGGAGAGAGACGTTGTACCATGGACGATTTGTGAAGCCATGAACCTCCATCCATATTCCCCAGCTATTGTAGGAGTTCCATGGGAGTGCCATGGGAGGCCATTTCGGAGTGAAAAAGACATACACGAAACTTGTTATTGAATTGTACTGGAAAGGGATACATAAGGATGTGCAAAAGATGGTGGCGAGGTGTTAAATGTGCCAGAGAAACAAGTATGGCTATGGCTCCAGGTGGGTTACTACAACCCTTATCAGTTCCCAACAGAGTATGGGAGGAAGTCTCCATGAATTTTATAGATGGCCTACCACGATTAGAAGGGTTCATTGTTATCATGATGGTGGTGGATATGCTGAGTAAGTATGCACATTTCATCCCTTTACGACACCCATACACTGCATAGACAGTAGCAGCAGACTTCATCAGGGAGTTGGTTCTTCTACATGAGATTCCAGAATCGATAGTATCAAATCGTGACAAAGTGTTCCTCAGTCAGTTTTGGAGGGAACAGTTCAGGTTATAGGGCACGGTCCTCAAGAGAACATTGCTTACCATCCCCAAACGGACGGGCAAACGGAGATAGTAAATTGGAGATTGGAAAATTACTTGAGGTGTTTTTCTTGTGAAACACCAAGGATGTGGGCTAAATGGTTGGCATGGGCGGAGTATTCATACGATACTTTCTACCACTCAGCTTCTCAGATGACCCCTTTTAAGGTGATATATGGAAGAGATCCTCCACATTTAGTAAACTTTGAAAAAGGGAGCACACCAGTATCCTCAGTGAAGCAGCGCTTGGAGGAGAGGGATAAGGTGTTGGAGAAGTTAAAGAAACACCTAATGAGGGCGCAGCAGATCATGAAGAGGCAGGCGGACTCACACAAGAGAGACGTCCAATTTGAAGTAGGTGAGAAGGTTTTCCTGAAACTGCGGCCCTACATGCATAAGACATTGGCCAACATGAGAAATGAGAAGTTATCACCAAGGTATTTTGGCCCTTATGAGATATTGAACAAGATTGGAGCAGTGGCATACCGCTTGAAGTTACCCCCATCTGCCACTATACATCCAGTATTCCATGTATCAAAGCTAAGGAAGGCTATGCAACCAGTGTAGAACTGTCACCAACATTGATTGAGGAGATGGAGGTGGTCTTAGAACCCCTGAAGCTAAAAGGGGTGAGAAATGACAAGGAAAGAAACAAGGAGATATTGATTGCATGGAGGGAGCTACATGACTTCGATGCCACATGGGAACCATATGAGAGGGTGAAAGATCAATTCCCTTCATTTCACCATGAGGACAAGGTGAGTCTTTGGGAGGCGGGTAATGTTAGACCGGCCCTAAGGTAGGCTGAACTGGTCCCTAGTGGACTGGTTCACATCTACAGGCGGAGGCAAATTGGGGGAGGGGCGGAATAAGGAGGGGCCCACTCACTAATTAATCCTTACTTTGGAGGGAAAAATTCAAATTAGGGGGACTGTTTAGGGATTAAACTTTTATCATTTTGCTTTAATTAGTCTTTTTTGCTAGGCTTTGTTTTTCATCTTGAATTTGAAAGCGATTTGAGATCTAGTGTTTGTGTTCTTAGGCTCTAGGCTTTGCTAGAGAATTGGAGAGTTATTTCTTCCTCTCGAATTGAAGAAACTTATATCTTGTATTATTTTTTTTGTTTGTGGATTGAATAGAATAAGTTTTCCTTGTGTTTCTCTCCAATATTCGGATATTCCTACATTGTTTTTTGCTGTTTTCTCTCAGAAATCAGCATATTTCTTGTTGTTTTTACCGATTATTGCTATGTTTGTTTGCGAACTCAAGTATTTCCCTTAGGGTTACTTGCGAACTCAAGTATTTCCTATCACATTCATGCTTTGTAACTTCCATACCACACATCTTGTATGATACATACAACTGAACAGATAACGTTGGTACGTAAGTGTTAAGATAAAATTTTAGTATAGGCTTACACAAATCCAAAAAATGATCAATCACATAAAACATACTAATCCTTTAATATTAACCACATATCAACCAAAAAATTCACCCATTACAGTACTGAAATGGGAAGAAATAGATACAAGAGAAGAACGAGACTTGAGAGAAACATATATGGGAGGATGCTTCAATAACTCATTATTTTATTTAAAAAAATATAAATAAGTGCTTCTAATGCAAGACTAGAACAAAGATGTGTTCTTCGTGTTTTTCTTTGCTCACTTGCAAGTATTCAAAGAGAATATTTGTAATTAAAAGAAAAAGTTGTGTTCTTCATGTTATCATAACTTTGCTCGCTCACATGCACTTAGAAATGGTATTTTATGCTTGAAGGTGAAAATTTTGTTTTTCAAATTTGCCCACCTTGCTCTCTTATGGCCTCCTAGGAAGGCTCTTTGTGATTGAAAGTAAAAGTTAATTTCTTTAAGTTCTCTTTCATTACCCATTTATGTGCCTTTGGGAGGAGACTTTGTGCCTAAAGGCACATCTAAGTTCTACAATTGCCTTCCTTACTCACATATGGTGGTTACCTAAGAAGGAACTTGTGCTTGAAGATAAAAGTTGCAATACTTGGGAGGAGTCTTTATGCTTTAAGACGACTAACATTCTTTGAATTCTCCATCCATGGTTGCTAATGAGCACACCTTATAAATGGTCTTTGTGCTTAAATGTAAAAGTCGTGTTCTTCCAGTTTGTCTTCCTTGCCCTGTAACTGGCTCCTGTGAAGGAACTATGCTCAAAGTTACAACTTAAGGCATTTCAAATTTGCCTTTCTCATTAAAGAGAAATGTCCTGATGGTTGGTAGCAATTAGTGCCTATGAGAAATTTTTTTGGTCTTTCATTTAACATTTTTTATCATCACCTATACTTGACCGAGTTAGGTAATTTTGTACATCCTATGAAGTTGGTAGGTCTCCATATTAATTATTGAACTGGGCAATTTTTGTATGCACGAAAGAGTAAAATAATATATGTATATCTAGTAGAGTTGACTGGTTTGCATAAATAGAGTGGATTTAATTCTAATATACAACCTAGGAGCCTCAAAAAGGTTGTCTCTAAGAAGAAAAACTTTGAAGGTTGGCCTACAGAGGGGCCATATTTTGATCTACTGCATCACAGAAAGGTTTCAATGGAGTTGTACCAGAAACTCAATTTGAATGCTCACTTTAAGTTATGAAATGGGTATTTTTAGAAGTTTTACTTCTCCTCTTTTGAGCATTGAAGAATGATTAATGTAGGCCAAAGCTTCTTAGACTTAAAACCACTTAGGAATGTTGTATAGACTTAAGCCACATTTGCAATCAATGCAAAATTTGAATGATCTAGCATGGAGGCTTCTTATTTATGATGCTTGCTATGATGTATATCATTCATTCTAAGAATGTGCCATGGGTTGGGCCCTGGGTAATACCCTCTTCAACCACTTTTGATAGGATCATAAGGTTCCCCCTATTAGGATTCTCCTCACATGTTGTTTGTCTAGGTCAAATCCTCTTCAACTGTTTCCTAATAAGACATTAGTAAGACCTCTTTAAGATTGTCCTTACGAGAAGATAAAATGGAACAAACCCTCCTCAATCAATTCTTGATAAGCAAAGAGTTCTCTAGGACTCTCTAGAACTTGTCCTTATCAAAAGGTGCTCAAGGTCGAATCCACCTCTTGATGAAATGCTAAGGTGTCCTCATTTGAATTGTCATTACAAGAAAGCAATATGGTCAAACCCTCTTTAATTATTGCCCAATGGGGCATATGGTGTCCCTCTGGGGTTGTCTTTATAAGGCAATGGTTTAAGTTAAACCCTCTTCAACTAGTTCTCAATTGTTTTTATAGGACAACGATTTACATTAAACCCTCTTCAACCACTTTTCAATTGATTGTCTTTATAGGACAATGATTTACATCAAACCCTCTTCAACCACTTTTCAATTAGACATTATGATGTCCTCTTTGAGATTTTGCCATTACGAGGAGGTGAACAAGCACAAACCCACTTTGATTGCTACAAATTAAGATGCTAAAGTGTCCTCTTAATGACTATTCCCATATAAAGATGGCTTGGGTCGAAGACTCTTTAACCACTTAATGATGGGATGCAAAGGTATCTTCCTTGAGACTTATTTTTTTAAGGAACATGATTTGTGTGGAACACTCTTCAACCACTTTCTAATGGGATGCTAAGATGTTTGGTTTTTGGGAAGTCCTTATAAAAGGGAAACTTGGGTAAATTATTCTTCAATTGCTTCGTAATGGAACAATTAGGGCATTCTCCTTGGGACTTTCCTCATGAAAAGAAGATGATCAAGGCCAAACCCCTTCTCAATGGGACATTCCTTATAAGAAGAGAGGGTAGACTCATAAACCTCACAAAGATGGACATTGATTGATATGAGTTATGTTTGTTCGTGATGTTAGAATGGCTTCTCAAGTAGTGAAATATCATTGTATGTCAAACAACTATTGACGATGCCTGAGGCTCTCATAGGATTACGGCTTCAGCTTGAGCTCCTTTAAAGACACGCAACGAAAATATAAAACATGAACACCCCACTTACCAGTTGAAACCTCTAGGAATGATCTCTAATGTTGAAGTGATGCGGACATCCAACCGTCCATGACTATCCGAGGAGGAGTGGAGTTTCAGCCGCAGGATGGGTCTGGGCTCGTGGCGTGAAGTCCCTTGGAGAAGGGCAACGTATCACCCGTTAGTTTTCGGAAGAGTTCAAGGCTCACGGTTTTATCTTTTATCTATTGTTTTTGTTCATTCTTGTTGTTCCTAGTCACCATCTTCATTCTCTCCCTACTTCCACCAAACCGGCCCTAACTCCACCACCACCTAGCCAAGCCATAGCCGCCGGCCTCCCATTGGTCCCTAACCGCCGACCGCCCCTTCCAAACTCCCTACATGAATTTTGAATTTCAAAATTCAAACCTCCCTTTTATTACCTTCCTAAAATAGCTCATATCAATTTGGAAAGTATATTTATTTGAAATCAATTCTTTATTTGAATTTCAAAGGCTTTCCTTTTTAATAATCCATAATTAAAAGACCTCCCAATTACATTAAATTTGAAATTAAATTCAGATTTAATTCCAATACCCAAATGAATGCATATGACCCACATACATTGAACCTAGACACCCATGTCCACTCCCCATATGGCCGGTCCTCCTCTCTCCTATCTTCTCCCTCCAAAATTCAAATCACACATTAAATCATTTCCATAAGTGTCCACTCTTAAATTGGCAAGATTTAATTTTCAAATTTCAAAGCAATTTGAATTTATAAATTTATTTTCTAATTTAATGAAACCTATTTTAAGAAAGTTCTTGAATTAAGTTCAATTTGAATTTGAAATTCAAAAAGGATTTAATTAAAACCTTTCCTATTCCCAATACCCAAATTAAGAAAATATCAATCCACCTCATCAATCCTCCCCATGCTTGATTGCCGCCGGCCCCTCTAGGGTGGGATTAGGAAATTGCTTCCTAAATCCCAAAATCTCCACTTAGGAAACAATTCAAACCTCATTAATTTGGCCACAAAATCAGCCCCGTCAAGTGGAAATAATCCCAAATCCTAGCCTTACCTGACCGCCTCCTACCCAGCAGCTTTGATAGGATTATCTTCTCCCAATTCCTCCTACTCTTCACCCGGTTTGGTGTTTCCTGCACCCCAAGTTTGCTTCCATAATTTTGCTGCTATCCATGAAGTTCCAGTCCAGATTTTGCTATCCAGAAAATTCCAACCAAGGTTCTTGCTGGCCATAAATTTTCCAACCAGGACCTTTGCTATTCCAGCCCTCCTAACGCTAGGAGACAGTTGTCTTGCAAAGTCAAAGTCGCCCTCTTGTTGTCCAGCGTCCTCATAAGCCATCGTTGCCATCCAAAACTTTCTGAAATTGCTGTCCCAAATTTTCTATTTGCTGTCCAAAGGTTCGAGAATGAAATGTGTTGTTATCCAGACACCCAAGGAGCCACCACTCGATATCTATTTCCTCTCAAGCCCTCATACCACCACAGGAATCTTGGATAACTTCTTTCTTTGGGTGGCTGCCATCAATTCCGTTCTACATCATGAAGTCACTAGCAAGCTTGAAGGTAAAGAAAATTGAAATCAATTCAATAGACTTACCCCTTGGAATGAACACAAGAGAGGAAAGGATACCCTTAGATTAACCTAGTATATTATTTATAAGGTCTAGGATGAAGGGTATTTTTAATATCTCAATAAAGCTATGTTGCATCTAAGATCATCATGCCCCTAGTAAGGATTAATTTCTTCTAATATATTAGAAATTAGTGCATAGTAAGATTTGATTTAGATGATTGGAACTATGATGATGACTATGAGATAATCGTAGATGGTGACTAAAATAGGATGGTTAGATTATATGTGGAGCATCGAGATTGGAACTAAAGAGATTTGACAAAATAAAGGATAGGTGAATCTAAAAGAAAATTGGCATAGTGATGCAATCAAAAATTTGGGAGAGGGACCCAAATTTTTTATCACAAAAGAAAACTAGACAACTACTCTTTCTAAGAACAAAATAAAGATATAAAAAGACAAATAAACTAAAAGAAAGAACTTTACTTCATAATATAAAAACTATTACAACTTAGACAAGACTTACAAAGGACTCGACACTTACAATTTGACACAAACAAAATGACTCAAACAAACGACTCAACAAAACACCCTAAACTTGCTTTCCAGAAGAAGAAGGATACAGGTGGGGTGTAAACTTGCGGAGAGAAGAAAGAGATTAGAAGTCGAGACGAAGGTTGGAAAGAGCCCGCAGGATTTCCGAAGTAGGAGAAGAAGTGGAACAAAGCTCTCAAGCTTTTTCCAAGAAAAACCTCTCAGGTTTTTTTCCAAGAAAAACCTCTCAGGTTTTCTCCAAAAATTACATATCATTCTCTCTTTTTTTTTTTAACCCAAACATCTCATATATATAGGCAATAGAGGGGAACCAAACAATCACTTAAAAGAGAATATAGAAGGTCAAGAGACCACTAATGAACAGCCCAACCAGCTGTCCAAAACAGCAGCCCAAAAGTCCATAAATCTGGCCAGAAACAGTGAAAAATTCAGCAGAAAAACTGCACTGAAAACAATGGAAAGACTCTTGGAATTCTCCCCCAAAACTGCTACCAAACAGCCCCAAAAACTGTCCAAATTCAGTCCAAATACTATTCATATTCCCATTTAAATTAAAAGAAATGAAAAGCCAAGAGGCACATTTGCTAAATCCCAAGAGCCAAAGAACAAAGCCACGGAACCAGCCAGGGACAGCACAGCCGTGGAACCAGCACAGGAAACCAGGCGGCAGTTTAATGCTCGGTCAACAGAGGGAATGCCAAGGCGGTAAAGACAGCACCCGAAGAGGCATTTCACACCCCAAAGCAGCCAGCCGTGAGAGAACATTCCAGAGCAGAAAATTGGCTGCATAATTTTTATATCAAAAGGAATGTGAAAGAGCAAAATCCACCCACCAAATCTAGTTCCCATTTCATAAATTTATAGCAAGCCATTAGCTCATAATGAGCTACTTCTCCACTAGATATTAATGAGCTTGGCACAACTAAAGATTTAACTACTTAAGCTCAATCCGAAACAGCCCATGCCATCATGAAACCAACAAACATCCAAAAAGACAAAAAGGAGAGGGGAAATATAAAAAGGCACCAGGCAAGAAAAACTCAACTTGAGTTGACCCCCCCTTTGTCTACATCAGACTCCCCTACTTGCAAATTCAGCTCCTGATGAATTATTTGCTGTTGATTTCCTTGAGGCGGTGCATACAGATCATCCAGCTCTTCGAGTTTTTCGCCAAATCTTTTTAGAATCTCTTCTTGTTCTTTTTCAAATTGTTGTTGTAGATATCTTTTCCACTTTTCGAATTTTTGATCACATAGGAACATGTGATATTGAAGCTTGTATAAACGGTCTTGAAGCGGATCAGTAGAATCACCTTTGGTAGGAATCCATCTGTCCAACGGGAGAGGGACATCAGGATTTTCTTGATTAATCTCCTCCATGATTGAAGCCATTTTTTTGTTATTTTCCATTTTTTTGACTGACAAAAAAAAGACTCAAAAGACTCCACCAAAAAAAAGACTTAGACCCAACTTAAGACTCTTGACAACAAGACTTACTAGACTCACAACTTGACTTTGACTTGAAGACAAAATAAAGACTTGACAAACTACAACCCTAAGACTACCTAAACTTGCTCTGATACCAAATTAAAAATTTGGGAGAGGGACCCAAATTTTTGATCACAAAAAAGAAACAAACTCTTACATTTCAAATAAAACTAAAAAGAAGATATTACAACGACGACGACTTGCAAACTTAAAATTAAAGACGACACCCTAAAGTTGCTGCACTTGGAAGAAAGATACAGGTGGAGTGGCGCTTGCGGAGAGACGAAAGAGGTTAGAAGCCGAGACGAAAGAGGAGAAGCTCGCAAGCCTTCCAGAGGGGAGAAAGAGAAGGTGGACAAAGCTCTCAAGCTTTTCCAAGAAGAACCCGCAGGTTTAGCACTTTGCTCTCAAATAAACGCTTTGACAAACTTGACAACAAAAATATATTTGACAACCTAAAATTTGACGACCAAATCCTAGGACTTCCTAACTTGCTCTGATACCAAATTGATGCAATCAAAAATTTGGGAGAGGGACCCAAATTTTTGATCACAAAAGAAAACTAGACAACTACTCTTTCTAAGAACAAAATAAAGATATAAAAAGACAAATAAACTAAAAGAAAGAACTTTACTTCATAATATAAAAACTATTACAACTTAGACAAGACTTACAAAGGACTCGACACTTACAATTTGACACAAACAAAATGACTCAAACAAACGACTCAACAAAACACCCTAAACTTGCTTTCCAGAAGAAGAAGGATACAGGTGGGGTGTAAACTTGCGGAGAGAAGAAAGAGATTAGAAGTCGAGACGAAGGTTGGAAAGAGCCCGCAGGATTTCCGAAGTAGGAGAAGAAGTGGAACAAAGCTCTCAAGCTTTTTCCAAGAAAAACCTCTCAGGTTTTCTCCAAAAATTACATATCATTCTCTCTTTTTTTTTTTAACCCAAACATCTCATATATATAGGCAATAGAGGGGAACCAAACAATCACTTAAAAGAGAATATAGAAGGTCAAGAGACCACTAATGAACAGCCCAACCAGCTGTCCAAAACAGCAGCCCAAAAGTCCATAAATCTGGCCAGAAACAGTGAAAAATTCAGCAGAAAAACTGCACTGAAAACAATGGAAAGACTCTTGGAATTCTCCCCAAAACTGCTACCAAACAGCCCCAAAAACTGTCCAAATTCAGTCCAAATACTATTCATATTCCCATTTAAATTAAAAGAAATGAAAAGCCAAGAGGCACATTTGCTAAATCCCAAGAGCCAAAGAACAAAGCCACGGAACCAGCCAGGGACAGCACAGCCGTGGAACCAGCACAGGAAACCAGGCGGCAGTTTAATGCTCGGTCAACAGAGGGAATGCCAAGGCGGTAAAGACAGCACCCGAAGAGGCATTTCACACCCCAAAGCAGCCAGCCGTGAGAGAACATTCCAGAGCAGAAAATTGGCTGCATAATTTTTATATCAAAAGGAATGTGAAAGAGCAAAATCCACCCACCAAATCTAGTTCCCATTTCATAAATTTATAGCAAGCCATTAGCTCATAATGAGCTACTTCTCCACTAGATATTAATGAGCTTGGCACAACTAAAGATTTAACTACTTAAGCTCAATCCGAAACAGCCCATGCCATCATGAAACCAACAAACATCCAAAAGACAAAAAGGAGAGGGGAAATATAAAAAGACACCAGGCAAGAAAAACTCAACTTGAGTTGACCCCCCCTTTGTCTACATCAGACTCCCCTACTTGCAAATTCAGCTCCTGATGAATTATTTGCTGTTGATTTCCTTGAGGCGGTGCATACAGATCATCCAGCTCTTCGAGTTTTTCGCCAAATCTTTTTAGAATCTCTTCTTGTTCTTTTTCAAATTGTTGTTGTAGATATCTTTTCCACTTTTCGAATTTTTGATCACATAGAAACATGTGATATTGAAGCTTGTATAAACGGTCTTGAAGCGGATCAGTAGAATCACCTTCGGTAGGAATCCATCTGTCCAACGGAAGAGGGACATCAGGATTTTCTTGATTAATCTCCTCCATGATTGAAGCCATTTTTTTGTTATTTTCCATTTTTTTGACTGACAAAAAAAAGACTCAAAAGACTCCACCAAAAAAAAGACTTAGACCCAACTTAAGACTCTTGACAACAAGACTTACTAGACTCACAACTTGACTTTGACTTGAAGACAAAATAAAGACTTGACAAACTACAACCCTAAGACTACCTAAACTTGCTCTGATACCAAATTGATGCAATCAAAAATTTGGGAGAGGGACCCAAATTTTTTATCACAAAAAAGAAACAAACTCTTACATTTCAAATAAAACTAAAAAGAAGATATTACAACGACGACGACTTGCAAACTTAAAATTAAAGACGACACCCTAAAGTTGCTGCACTTGGAAGAAAGATACAGGTGGAGTGGCGCTTGCGGAGAGACGAAAGAGGTTAGAAGCCGAGACGAAAGAGGAGAAGCTCGCAAGCCTTCCAGAGGGGAGAAAGAGAAGGTGGACAAAGCTCTCAAGCTTTTCCAAGAAGAACCCGCAGGTTTAGCACTTTGCTCTCAAATAAACGCTTTGACAAACTTGACAACAAAAATATATTTGACAACCTAAAATTTGACGACCAAATCCTAGGACTTCCTAACTTGCTCTGATACCAAATTGATGCAATCAAAAATTTGGGAGAGGGACCCAAATTTTTGATCACAAAAGAAAACTAGACAACTACTCTTTCTAAGAACAAAATAAAGATATAAAAAGACAAATAAACTAAAAGAAAGAACTTTACTTCATAATATAAAAACTATTACAACTTAGACAAGACTTACAAAGGACTCGACACTTACAATTTGACACAAACAAAATGACTCAAACAAACGACTCAACAAAACACCCTAAACTTGCTTTCCATAAGAAGAAGGATATAGGTGGGGTGTAAACTTGCGGAGAGAAGAAAGAGATTAGAAGTCGAGACGAAGGTTGGAAAGAGCCCGCAGGATTTCCGAAGTAGGAGAAGAAGTGGAACAAAGCTCTCAAGCTTTTTCCAAGAAAAACCTCTCAGGTTTCTCCAAAAATTACATATCATTCTCTCTTTTTTTTTTTAACCCAAACATCTCATATATATAGGCAATAGAGGGGAACCAAACAATCACTTAAAAGAGAATATAGAAGGTCAAGAGACCACTAATGAACAGCCCAACCAGCTGTCCAAAACAGCAGCCCAAAAGTCCATAAATCTTGCCAGAAACAGTGAAAAATTCAGCAGAAAAACTGCACTGAAAACAATGGAAAGACTCTTGGAATTCTCCCCAAAACTGCTACCAAACAGCCCCAAAAACTGTCCAAATTCAGTCCAAATACTATTCATATTCCCATTTAAATTAAAAGAAATGAAAAGCCAAGAGGCACATTTGCTAAATCCCAAGAGCCAAAGAACAAAGCCACGGAACCAGCCAGGGACAGCACAGCCGTGGAACCAGCACAGGAAACCGGGCGGCAGTTTAATGCTCGGTCAACAGAGGGAATGCCAAGGCGGTAAAGATAGCACCCGAAGAGGCATTTCACACCCCAAAGCAGCCAGCCGTGAGAGAACATTCCAGAGCAGAAAATTGGCTGCAGAATTTTTATATCAAAAGGAATGTGAAAGAGCAAAATCCACCCACCAAATCTAGTTCCCATTTCATAAATTTATAGCAAGCCATTAGCTCATAATGAGCTACTTCTCCGCTAGATATTAATGAGCTTGGCACAACTAAAGATTTAACTACTTAAGCTCAATCCGAAACAGCCCATGCCATCATGAAACCAACAAACATCCAAAAGACAAAAAGGAGAGGGAAAATATAAAAAGACACCAGGCAAGAAAAACTCAACTTGAGTTGACCCCCCCTTTGTCTACATCACATAGTCAAATGGGGTGAGAGCTGGAATGATATTTGTCTAATCTAAACCTCATTGCACATAAATCTATTGAGCAAGAAAAGTGATGTCCATGATCAAACATTCAGTTTGAATTGAGAGTTGTTTTAGGTCATATCAAATATAAAGAAACGTGTATAACCTTAAGAATGATTCCATATCCATCCACTCTTTTTTTATATTTGTTCTCTGCAATACTATCACAGCTAGCTGACCATGCCTAATGGAACCCAATGTTATACAATGCTATCATCAAAGGCGAAACAAAACAGACTACTTTCATCTGTGCAAGCACAAAAAGGCCTACCAAGTGTGTCAAGGAATAAAAAAAATGTTTAAATAATGTGTATCTCATGATATCAAATAGCATAAGTACCTACAACAATTACTGAAACTTTCATGGCATATAATAAACTGATTTAGAGTAATTAAATATTTCATATCTTCCCAGCTTTAAAAAAATGGATAAAGAGATTTAGAAGGTGAAAGAATTTAGAAAAGTATTTCTCTTTAGTATTTAGCCTGAGAACAACTAATCAACAAGATCTTTTTGGGCACTCTACAAACAAATCTACCACCTACAAAGTCTTTTAGTTGCAGAATTCTCAAAGGAGCATCATCTTCTCATATTTTCTCCCCATCCAAAAATAAATTGCGTGCTACTAATCTAGTTCTTAATATTTTAGGCCGTGTTTGATTTTAAAATATTATGGGAAAATGAAATATTGTTTGACTATTTTGATTGGGATAGGAACTTAGTTTTACCTACAAAATTAGAGGGTATGCTTAATTCTCCTTATGATTCTCTACTTAAATTAGAGGAAATGCTTAATTCTCTTTATGATTCTCTACTTAAACCCAGTGAAAATCTGTAGTAAAATTGAAGCATGAATAACATTATTATTATTATTATTTTAAAGCATGAATAACATTATTATTATTATTATTATTTTTAAAGCATGAATAACATTAGGTTATGTTCATTCTACAATTTATTGGTTAATCCTTAAAAGAAAACAAAAAAGAATTTTTTGTTTACACAATTTCCACAAAAGAGTGGAAATCTTAATTAAATTCTTTAAAAATTTTCATTGCCATTTCAATATCATCTCCTCTCTTTTACTTCCTTCAAATAAAACAGAACATCAAAAAATACATGCACAGTAAACGCAACAGGAAGCGAGCCAGTTTTCAGAACTAGCATAGAATGTCACAAAGCACATTGATGCCTAAAAAATACCCAGAGGCAAACACAAGAAATATGCTCATATAAAAAAAAGTGCCTTCTTGGAGCATTAGAAACCACCACCCGATAACAGTTTACCAACTTTGAAATTATGACAGTTTACCATCTGGACCTTGAAGCTCCGTCCCAATAGCAATATAACCACCCTCATCTATCTCTTCCTCCTGCCAAAATCACGTAATAAGCATGCTTTCAGAAAAAGATCAAGAACACGAAATCCTGCATTCTATTACTAAATCCAGAAAGGTAGCAGAAATATGAAAGTCAGGCATAAAGAACCCTAACAAAGAATTTGATGTTAAAAAATATAGAAAACTAATTGCCTCGATTTCAGGAGACATAGCGGCCTCATCATGGGCGTAATCCACTATAGTTAGTGCACCTCGACTCACTCTCCGACTAACCACAGGCTCCTGCGTTGAAAAAGGAGGAACAGGAGCCGAGGGAGGTGAGAGCGAAACCGAGCTAACAAGAGAAGATGGCTGGGATCTAGAAAACCGCTGCTGCAACGAAAGAATCGGCAGCGGCAAGGGATTCATTGGTGTTTTGGAATTGACGCCGCCCTTAGCACAAGTCAGAGAAGTAGGGGTAAGTAATGGGGTATTATCGCGAACTGGAAACGGCAGGCGGCCGCTTCTGATGTTTTCGTCACTCGATATCTCGTCCGCTTCTTCGCCAGCGCCGCCACCTTCCGACGGTGCGTCGAAAGCTTCTTCATCCTCCTCGTCATCCCCATACATGGAAAGGAGGGTTATTCCCTCTGCTCCCGCCGCCAACGTTGCTCGCCGGAGAACCGGGACCCTTTTCTCGCGGTCTCTTCCTATCCTGGGGCCCGTAGGGGTTTAAACGAGTCGAGCTCCATTCAACGAGTGGAGTCGAAGTCTTGCTTTGAGTCAGGACTGGAGCTCCATCTTCATTAATTAATTAAATTGAAGCTCGATCTCCAGCTCAAACCTTAATTTATAAATTTGAGTCATCTCATTTATTATGAAAGATAGCAAATAATTATAATTTAGATAATTATTATAATAATATGATAAAAATAGTGAGAAATTGTAATAATAATAATAAATAATTACTTAATATAAAATTAAATATAATTTTTAAATATTTTTAACAACTTTATATTTAAAATCTTTAATTCTAATATATTTTAAGTATTGATAAGTCGTCATAAAATTATTTTGATCGGACACGAATCTCGAGGCAAATGCTAGTTGGAAACTTCAAAAATTAATTCCGGGAGCACCTGAACTCCGATTTCAGCAAGCTTATAGTCAAATTGAGCGTCTCGGAAATACAAACCCAACGACACCAAGATCAACCCAATCCGAGCCCAAATGAGTCTGAATCAAGGACCCGAAGCACTGTTGGAAGGTTCAAACCGCAATTTGAGTTACCAAACGGTCTTCGATTTTAATGAGCTTATACTCGAATCGAACGTCTCGACGAGAAAAATCCAACGAGTCTAAGATCACCGAATTTCGACATCATTAAGGCCTCCAAATGTTCAACGAACGGTGCGCGATTGAAGGGTTCAACATCGGTCGTCCATTCAAGCCACTCCCTATTCGCCCACTATCTCACACCTATTTACGAGCTATGCCACTCCAGAAAAACTATAAATAGAGCCCTCATTCTACACGAAGGGGACTCAAGTGAAAAGAGAGAAAGAAGAAGAGAACAATGAGGAGAAGGAAGAAGCTCATCCTCCATCACCGCCGGAGCTCTTCCTGCCGCCTGAAGACGCCGGAACTCTACCAGATTTTCGGGAAACGCCGGGAATTTGCAGAACATTATAACTTTGTGAGAAGTTGATTGTAAATTGATCGTCTTGATTTGTAAGACGGATCAACCTTTGTACTTCAAACAAATACTATGGGAGCTTTGCAACTGGGCGAGGCCCCGTGGTTTTTTCCCTCTTTCGAGTTTTCCACGTAAAAACCTTGGTGTTTATTTCTCTTTTATGTTTGTGTGCTGAATACTCGTACAACGCTCGGACGCGAATTTACAAACTCTACCGCCGCGTATATTCTAGCACGCAACAAGTATATTTTATATTAATATATTTTAAACAAGCCAGCTCATGAGCGAGTCTAATCTGGGCTAATTTAAATTTGACTCATTAGCTCATCGAGCTCAACTCAAGAATCATTTATCGAGTCAACTTTACTCACTTACACCACTAGCTTTATTAAAAGTGTTTTGAGTTGGTTTAAGCTTGAGTTATACTCAAGGAATTTGAAATTGTTGGAAAGAGTAAAAATGGTTATAATTTAAATAATCATTATAATAAAATTTTAAAAATATATAAATATAAAATATAATAAAATTTACTTAATATAAAAAAAATGAATTTATATTTATATATTTTTAATAATTTTATATTTTAAATTATGAATGTTCATATTTTTTAATATATTTTATATTAATACTTTTTTATTGAATAAGTTTACAAGGTAACGAATTGAGTTAGGACATGCTCGAACTATGAAATTTTGGTTGGTCCCCGAACGACATTCGGCATCCACACAAAATAATTTTTCCCTTTATAAAGCCTTCGATTCCCTTACACACACATGCTACAATTCTCCTTGAAAAATATAAGAAAGTGTTTGACAAAAGTTTAAAAACCATTAATTAAATGGCCAAAATATGGACACTGCATTTGATGACACATATTTATTCTCTCAATTATAGATCGTTCTTTCAATATTTAGTTGCCTAAAATATGTTGGAATTAGAAGATTTGGAGGTAGTTAGATTCGTCTCATCAGTATGCTCGATTTGACTATAAGCTTGCGATATTTAGAGATCTTTTGATCATTCAATTAATATCTAAAGTTTCCAATCACTCCTCAAGTGCTTGATCTAGCCTTTTTCGGATTTAGAGTGGACAACTTTTGATATTATGAGAATCATATTTTGTTTAACTATATATAGAGATTCATGACTAAGGGCATCTCCAACTAAAAATCTCATTTTTCACTCCAAAATGATGTGAAACAAAAAAATGTCGTGATTCATCTCCAATAGAACTCAATTTTCCCCCTTTTGCAAAAGTAACAGTCATTCACTTCTTTCATGCGTTTCTTCGACAAGTTCGGTTGAGACAGAAAAATGACGGAAAGGAACAATGCAATGCCAATATTGACATCCTACTATTCACCTGCAACCAAATAGCTGAAGTTTTATCATTAAGCTGGAGCTCGCGAGCGACGGCATTCAAGCGTTTGGAGTTTGGTTGAAGATGCCCTATAGAGTCAAATATTGACAATGTGTCAGATCTACTTATTATTCCCCTCGAATTGATATTAGTTGATCAAGGCTAATCAATTTGCCTATTAAGTAATTGATGAAACTGACATGTAATAAATCTTTGAAAAGATATATATATGTTGGTTAGTAGAAATAAGAAGGAAAATGATATCAGTGTCTAATACTTATTGAATCAAATTACAATCTACTTCAATGTACTTTATGAGCTCTTGAAAAAAAAGAATTATTAGCTATTTGAATAGCAATAGCATTGTTCGCATGAAGATGAAAATTATTCCGTCAGGTTACCTGACGTAGAGCTACATCAGGTAGCATATAATATGTCGCCACGTGCACTTACTTTTTAATGCGTGGCCCGACGACCCGACTCGGACCGAATCCGGGATTACTATGTTCGTGTATTGCTAGGTATTATTCGGTATTGCTTGACAAAAACGAGAAATACCGCTATGTGAAGACCAATACCGAGTAATACATAAAAGAACTCGGTATTGCTCGGTATTGCTCGGTAATGGTCTTCACATAATAGTATTTTTCATTTTTGTCGAGCAAAATCGACCAATACCTAGCAATACCGAGCTACGCAAACTCCCGGGTCCATTCCGGGTCGGGTCGTCAGGCTGCACGGTAAAGAGTAAGTGCACGTGGCGACATATTATAGGCTACCTGACGTAGCTCTACGTCAGGTAACCTGACGGAATAATTTTGCGGGTTTTAGCGACCAAAAATATGAAAGGTCTCTAATTTAAAAGGAAGTTTGATCTTAGCTTTAAAAAAAAATTATATATACGTTATTTTGGTGACTATTAATTTTTTTACTTGATTAAATAATACATTTAAAAAAATATCATTAACATTTCATATGATTTATTTGCAAAAAAAATTAAAATGATGTAATTGATTAATCATTTAATTTCTGCAGTATGAAAATATTTATATTAATCAAAATTCTTTTGTATTATTTTATAAGAGAGTTTATCTTACTTATGTTATTTAAAAATTTGTGTTTGATATTTTTTTTTATAAATTAAGAAATTTGTATTTGATTTAAATAAAGTTATTAATCTTTTTTATGTATAATTTGCGATATAAACTGTTTTATGAAGCAATAAAAAAGCCGTTTCAAACGAAACCTTAGAGAAAATAATTTTGCTATTATAGACGTTGCACAAAGCAGCTTTATACAATAGAAATTTCTGTAAAATAATGAAAAAGAAGGAATAAAATAATAGTCAAAAGAAATTATAATTCGGTATGAAAAACAAAACAACTAGAAAGTTATTCTAAATATTGCACACTAACAGTGACATAAGGGTCTTGTCTTTTTAGTATTTAACTTACTTTCTCCACTTGTTGGTTGGAGTCTTACTTATCATTGTTTTTTTAATGGGTATTTAGTCGCTATCATTTTTTTAGTAGGCGCATGTTCACGTAACTAATCCTTCGGCGGGCCTACTATCAACCAGTCTCATAGGTGCAGGTCCACAATTAGTTTATCTCTACTTTAAGGGGTCGCACGCATGAGAGAGGAATCAAACATTGGTTAGGGGGTTCTCAATCATGCTCGTCCATCAACCCAGCCAGCTCAATGGAGTGCGTACCAATTTAAGAGGTTTTGAATTTAAGTCTTGACGTGTGTGAATTTACTTTAATTAATCTAAATATCTCAATAATAATAATAAAACTTTCTCCACTTATTATTTGATCATATATCGATATATTATAATCTAAGAGGTCTCAATCGGGTAACCTTTTTATAAATTTATTTTCAGAGTGCTTGTGAATAATCAAATTTGAACCACTTTCGAATAAATAAATAAATAAATATATAATTTGAACCACTACCAAAAAAAAAATTTGAACCGGACAACGCGCATTAAATTTTTATCACGGTCTGCATCATTTAAAAGATCTATAAAAAAAAATCTTTTAAATGATGCCGACCGTGATAAAGATATATTTATATATAATATAATGTATATGAATCTCGATCGATGTATTTTTCTTATTTTTCATTAAAATTTTTAAAATTAAAATTAGAATTATTTGAATTCCATTTTAGCAATGTTATAATTAAATTGAACTTCTCGGCAAGACGAACACAATAGTGCTAAAGGTGGTTTGATCCAAATGCAAATGAGCCCATATCAAATATTTGAAGTATGATTGAAAATTTTGTAATTTTAAGATTAAAATAACTCTAAATCTTACATGTCTATATTCAAATAGACTAATGCGACGAATTTAATCCAATGAGCCTAAGATCATTTAAGTTCAAAGTGATTAAGACAATTAAATGTTTAGTAAGAAGGTTTATGATCAAATGATTCAATATAAACGACTGTCCAATGGTTTGATAACAATTTTGATTGAATTTATTAAAATGTCACTTCTAAACTATCATTTTAAATGTCTATATTCAAATAGACTGTCCAATAAATAGACTATCATTTTCCACATGAAAGAGATCTAAATTTGAGATTAGAGAGAGCTTGGAGATCTAAAGAACAATATGCTCTACCTGACATTCAACACCAAAAATCACCACTAGCCACCAATGTCATTTGACTGTTACTTTCTAACCATTGTCACTCAGCTATCATAGTCCATTCCACAATCATCTGCATGTCGTCGTCCAAGCTTATCATGAAATTATTGTCGTCCAACAATCATTACTCGATCACCGCCATATGATCATCATCATCATCCAACCATCATCGTCCAACTATTGTTATATATCAAACTGACATCCTCCATATGTCATCATCCTCCCTCTACTACTCTCATAATCTATACTACAACTATCAGAGACATAATATAGGTAGGAAAAGTTCTAATTGGCTTAGGAAGGTCTAAGATACTCTTATGGCCATGGATGTCATAAGGTCCAAGTTAGGGCTGATCTAGTCTATGGGTCTAAAGAGTCGAGTATAGTGCATGTATAAGACACTACATACTTTTGAGTTTTCTATCGTTAACCAATGCTAAGTCATTATAAATTCACCTATGAGGATTTTATGAGGAAGGCCTTAAATTAAAGAAAGAAACCTTATTTAAAAAAATGTCAGCATTTTTTTAATTATAAATAAATAAAATATTGTTGAAAATTTTATAAAATAATTGAATTGTAGGTAAAAAAAAAGGTTTTTGTTCAATATTCAAATAAGATTCAAGCTTCTTAAACAATAAAGTATACAATAGCAAAAAACAGCCAGAGTAATTACAAAATAAATTTTGAGTAAGATTCAAAGCTAATAATCTCATAGTTAATATTCTTTGAAATTTAAAATTCATAATATAAACATATAACATTGTTTGAGAAGAATACTTTACCATTTATATAATATCACAAACCTTTAATGATAAGCATCGACTAGCTAGAGATAGAGAATGAAATGGAAACTTGTCCTCAAAATCATTACGCACGAGTCAGCCGCTACTCCGACCACCATCAGAAATACTATGTAAATTATCTAAAAGTCTTCGGAAAGCTGTCGAAAATATTCCCAGCTGAAAAATTCAGCCGGTATATGTTTCCTACGTGGTTTTTACCGGTGGAAAAAAATCCGCCGGAATATCTTATTTCCACAGGAAAATTACTCATTTTTGTCTGAAGAATTCATCGATAATGAACGATTTTCCTATAGTGTCGCGAACAAATCGCCACAAAGAATGTGCTCAGCTGAGGAGGGGTCAATCAATTTCTTACACAAAATATCATTTATATCAACTATAATGTCTTTTCGGATTCTAGAGATTTTAATTTGAATTGAACTTTCAGACATATTTTCTTAATAAATAAATATACTATGCTGAGCATGTTAAATCTGACTAATTCTGCAGCTATCGATATACCACATGTAGCTAAGTGCTAACTAATAAGTTTGCATTGATGTGAGGCTGTGGGCTGCGAATATCGACAGACTAATATTTTAGTATAATTAATAAATAATAAAATATACTTTTTTTAACTTTAAATGCAATAGTAAATTGATTTTTTCCCACATCAATTAGTGATAATATATAGCTGGTTGCTTCAATTTATATTTTAAAACTATATGGAAATGTCTTTATTAAATATCTATAAAAAATTTAAGAAATTTTATGAGCTCTATATATTTAAAATAAATATAATTTTATAATTTCATAAATTTTTTAATGCATTCATGTAAATGAGCAACTTTATATTTATTATTTAAATTAATAATCTCACATTATAATAATAATAATAATAATAAAAAACTAAAACATGTCCTCAACTGTCATAACATTTTCTAAATTAAAAAATATATAAAATTTATTTGGTATAATAGTATGAAATGAAATCAATTAGAAGCAATCATATAAAACTCATTTTAATCTATAACTATGTTATTATGAAAATAAAAAAGAGCAAATTAAGCTTAAATATGTAATATTTTAAAAAAAAATTTATTGCATGCATTAGGAAAATATATTGCAAGAGATAAAAAATAAAACATAATAGTTAAATATTAACTTTCACACAACTCACCTTGGTGCATTAGTTGGGAGCTAAGGCTATCAACTAAGAGTTTCTGAGTTCGAATCTTGTGTACGTATGCACGATTCTTGTTTGGGCTGACTTTCTTAATGCTTCTTAAAATGGTAAGAAAGTCATCCCAAACGAATCCTAAGGTTTCATTTGGGACGGCTTCCTTACTACTTAAAAACAACTATTTTGTGCAACAAAAAATAATTTTTGTACTAAAAAAACGCTTTATGAATCATTAAAAAAGTTATCCGGCCTACTTCTTAAAACAATGTTATAATATAAAAAATTTAATTTTTATACTAAAAAGTTATTTTAAGAAACAGAAAGAAAGCCGTCCAAAAGGAGGCCTAAGGTTTCGCTTGAGACACTTTCTTACTGCTTCTTAAAGTAGTTTTTTAGTTAAAAAATTAAAATTTTTATACTAAAAAGCTTTTTAAGTAGTAAAAAGCCGTCTCAAATGAAACCTGTTAAACTCATACATATCATATGTAAAAAACTTCAATCTAAGATGTCTTGATTGATAGTCAATTCTCTCAACAAAAAAAATCAAGATGACCTACGCGTTCACAATTTTTCAATATAAGACGAATATAAATATTAGTACATGACTACATGTCGTTAAAATATGGCACAATTGTTTTGACTGATTTTAAAATTTCACTTTTACTATTTTTTTTAAAAAAAAGACTATCGTCATTGCATTAAAAAAAAATCTTAATCTAACGCAGCAATTAAACCTAATACAAGCCATTAAAATTTCTCCGTGTTTACCAAATCTTTACATCGTAATAAATGTTTTTGCATGGCTGAAAACAAACGCATGCAGACGTACGAAGCTTCCCCTCCTTTTTAACGGAGAAATTATCTGTGTGAAATCTGGACGATGTACACATTAGTTACATATAGTATGTATATTAATTTGATATACAACATATACAAATATATATACTCATATATCTTAACAGTTCTTCCCATCCGCACTCATATATATAAGAATATTCCGTAGTATGTACTACCGCCAGAGCTGTGAATTAAACCAATTTGATTAATTTTATAAGCTTATATATATATATATATATATATATATATATATATATATATATATATATATATATATTATTTATGAACAACTTATGTATAAGAAATTAATGGGCTATTTATATTGTTAAAAAGAGAGTTCAACGTATTTCAAATATAAGAATTATAAACTTTAGCATTTGATTTAATTAAAAAAATAAAGAGTAAAATAAAACTCGCTTGTAAGTTCGTTTTATTCTTTTTACCTGTTGTCTCCATCGCATACTATAGTCGACACCACCCTTGCTAGCTACCCGTCACTTACGCCATCTAGTTGTCATGCCATGACCCTACTGGTCCCATCGTCCCGACCACTGGCCACCATTATTATTAGATTTTATATTATATTTATTTTATTTCAAAGAAAATAAAAATGAATGTCACTATTTAACTTACACTATTCCAAGTAATTACATATATATATATTAATTTTTATTTTTTTTTTCATTTAGTTTTATTTTACTACACATATTTTAAGTAAAATAAGTAGCAACTAAATAAAAAAAAAGAATATCCTGATACGAAATATATTAATAAAATTAAAACTCTTAAGTTTATATTTAAATGAATATCAATTAATCTTATGACCTAAATATTTAAAATATTATGTCATAATTTTTTTTGGTCACGTTTATTAAAGAAGACAAGTCGACATTACTCGGCGCGTTTGACCCCATAGTCGCCGTCATCGTTCAGTCACGTTACGGAAGGCTACCTTCACGGTGACGGAGCTGAAGGCCTGCCTCTTCCCATCCGTCCAATCCCAAGCCACATAACGTCTCCGTCAAATCCCCGACGTTTCCTTGCCCTTTCCTACCTTCCGCCGCTACCCCTTTCTCCTCCTCTGGAGCCAGCCATGAACCCTAAGCCCATTTTCCCTCCTCTATATAACCCCATTCCAACCCTGATTGACCAGCAATAAGTCTGCAATGGCGTCGGAGCCGCTGGCGAAGACGAAGGATAGCCAGGCGAGCATCATCCTCGGCCGCTACGAGCTCGGCAAGATCCTCGGCCATGGCACCTTCGCCAAGGTCTACCACGCGAGGAACGTCAACACGGGTGAGTCCGTCGCCATTAAGGTCCTCGACAAGGAGCGCATCCTCAAAAGCGGCCTCGTCGCTCACATCAAGCGCGAGATCGCTATCCTTCGCCGTGTCCGGCACCCTTACATCGTCCAGCTTTTCGAGGTTATGGCTACCAAGACCAAAATCTACTTCGTCATGGAGTATGTCCGAGGCGGCGAGCTCTTCGGGAAGGTTGCCAAGGGCCGGCTCAAGGAGGATACCGCAAGAAGGTATTTCCAGCAGCTGATCTCCGCCGTCGGATTCTGCCACGCACGAGGCGTGTTCCACCGCGATCTCAAACCGGAGAATCTGCTCCTTGACGACAAAGGAGATCTCAAAGTATCTGATTTTGGGCTCAGCGCGGTCTCCGAACAGATGCGGCAGGACGGCCTCTTCCACACGTTTTGCGGAACGCCGGCTTACGTCGCGCCGGAGGTGCTTTCTAGGAAGGGATACGATGGCGCTAAGGTCGATGTTTGGTCTTGCGGTGTCATCCTATTCGTGCTCATGGCCGGTTATCTTCCATTCCACGACCAGAACGTCATGGCGATGTATCGAAAGATCTACAAAGGGGAATTCCGATGCCCTAGATGGTTCTCTTCCGATCTCACTAAGCTTCTCTCGCGGCTATTGGACACCAATCCCCAGACTCGAATTACAATTCCTGAGATAATGGAGAATCGTTGGTTTAAGAAGGGTTTCCGCCATGTCCGATTCTACGTTGAGAACGACGAGGTCCACAGCCTGGACGAACCGCCGCAAGTGCCACGCGATGATGCATCGGATTCCGGCTGCGAGTCCGATTCATCTGTGGCTTCATGTCCTGAAATCACATTCTCGGAAAAGCGGAAGCTTGGGTTGCCCAGGCCGGCGAGCCTGAATGCCTTTGACATCATATCATTCTCTCAAGGTTTTGATCTTTCTGGATTGTTTGAGGAGAGAGGCGAGGAGACGAGATTTCTTTCTAGCGAGCCAGTGTCCAATATCATATCGAAGTTGGAGGAGATTGCCAAAGTGGTGAAATTCACAGTGAGGAAAAAGGATTGCAGGGTGAGCTTGGAAGGGACAAGGGAGGGGGAGAAGGGGCCACTTACCATTGCAGCGGAGATATTTGAGCTTACTCCGGCACTGGTGTTGGTTGATATTAAGAAGAAAGCAGGTGACAGAGGGGAATATGAGGAATTTTGTAACAAGGAGCTTAAGCCTGGATTGCAGCAACTCAAGTTTGGGACTGCCGCTCTTGCCAATATCACTTCTGAATCTGAATATGACTCTGAAAGAGAGTAACTTCCCATACTCAACCTTCAATTACAAATTTTCAATCTTGCTGTTTTTTACTTCATGTATTGGTTCTTTCTCAATCTTGTAACATATATCCGCATCTTATAGTGTTAGGTAAAGGAAATTGTTTTCATGTTACAACTTCAGGGAAAACAAATTCATCTTCAAAATCTATGTAATATATTTGCAGAATATTTTTTGATGGATTCAGATTTGTCCCTCGGTGTTAGTATCTTTCGGATTAGTTATGCTCTCTATACTTTAATTTGGTGGCACCAGTTGTGTTATTTGTTTTGGATTGATCTCAAAGAGGACGGGGCTTGCTGCTTTATATTAAAAGGGAGTCTCTTGAAACAGTTTTCTTTTGGCTCATCTTTCGGATTGTATTTCCGGGAAGAACGGCATATTATTGCCCTCTTGAGTGATGACCACTTACAAGTTACTGTGATTGTAATAAGAAATTTCATAACCCGCATTTGATTGGATACCATTTAAGAGGCGCAATCTGGAATCGTCCACCAACCAAATTAAGCATGGGTGGGTCAAATCACTTTAGTGAAAGTGATTTCTGAATAGAATATGGGATGTTGACTGTGCAAGACACTGCTACCAATAAGTGGTTTGAGCATGATTGAAGTGCATAATTGTACTCCATTGTTTTCTGTAATTATTAGCATTCAATGAGTAAGCAATATCACCGTTACCATTTTTAAAATTTATAATCCACAGACATTGACCAATATATCCAACAAATATTCACAACTCTTTGAAAACTATTTAGCAGATTTCATTTGAGCTTTTTGTGATTCTGTCTACAATTTTCTGATGGGCTCTTTTTGATCCTTGAGTACCACATGTACTTGTAAACTTTTACTAATTTTTTTTTCTACTAATTAGGAGCAGAGCCTTATTTCATTTATCATAAAAAAATATGTTAAAAATAAAACTGAAATAGAACTCAATGTAGAATTACACAGTAGAAATATAAAGCTGCATTTAAAAGTACAGTATCATCTAAGAACTTTCACAATTTTCAGATCATCTCCAACAGAAAATCGCATTTTTCACTCCAAAATGCCGTGAAACTTAAAAATGTCGCGATTCATCTCCAACGGAACTCCATTTTGAGAAGGTAACGATCTTTGTTTCTTTCGCGCGATTCTTGTCAAGTTCGATAGACTGAGAAAAATGGCGATGATGAACAGTTCAACGCCAATATTGGCGTCCTACTGTACACCCGCATGAAAATAGCGGAAGTTTTAGCGTTCGGCTGGAGCTCGGAGGCGACGGCATTCAAGCCTTTGAAGTTCCGTTGGATATGCCCTTAGTAGTTAGAAATTAATGCAGGATGAGTAGCAGAATAAATTAGGAAGTAAATAATGTCATAATTATAAGCATTCATAGCTAAAAATAAATTTAACGCTTCATTTGTGATAGTTTTTGTATTACTTTCTAAGAAGACTTTTTACTACATAATTTTTTAATTCAAAATTTTTTTTACTAAAAAACTGCCTCTAACAAGTATTCTAGATGAGTTGCATATTTCTCTAACTAGCTATAAGGAATAGATAAGCTAATGTGTCCTCATAAAACTATTAGAGACTTGGCATGCATCGAGTTGGTTCATGACCGACGGCATATTGAATCGGATTCAGGCTCTTATGATAGCGTAATGCAAATGAATATAAGATTTCGTTTGGAATAGTTTTCTTACTACTTTCTAAATCAGCTTTCAAGTGCAGAATTTTATTGAATAAAAAATTTTTATACTAAAAAAATGCTTTAGAGCTATCCCAAACGAAACCTAACTGTACAATAATTATGATTTTAGAGATTGATAGTTGAAACCCAAATGGTAGACACATATATATATATATATATATGAAACATAAATTCAAGATATTTTTTTAGAAGTGGCCAAAGTTCTCTCTCTACCAATTGGGCTAGAAACAGACAGCAAATATTGGTGTTGGTGGTGGAGGGTCAATCTACCAGCAAGCAAGTGTAGCACGTTTTATGTAGGTAGGCTGTGAATGGCATTTGTCGGTTACTGCTGGAGATTTTCAAAATAGAGCTTTAATTGAAATCAGAATGCGATCTCAGTTGATTAGAGATTCTAATTCCAAATAAATTTATTTTATTATTAATTTAATATTGAATATATGTGTATTGTAGCAATTATTCATTAAATAAAATAATTGCAGGTTATATATATATATATATATATATATATACACGTCACGCAAAAATTATCTCGATCGGATACGAATCTCGAGGCAAAAATAAACCCGAAAACTTCAAAAATTAAATCCAGAAGCACCCGAACTCCGATTTCAATGAGCTTACAGTCAAACTGAGCGTCTCGAAAATACGAACCCAACGACACCAAATTCAACCCAATCCGAGCCCAAATGGGTCCAAATCAAAGTGTTGTTGGAAGGTTCGAATCACAATTTGAGTTACCAAACGGTCTCCGATTTTAACAAGCTTATACTCGAATCGAACGGCTTGACGGGACGAATCCAACGAGCACAAGATCACTGAATTCCGACATCACTAAGGCCTTCAAATGTCCAACAAACGATGCACAATCAAAGGGTTCAACATCAACCGTCCATTCGACCACTCCATATTCGCCCTTGATCTCACACCTATTTACAAGCCATGCCACTCCAGAAAAACTATAAATAGAGCCATCGTTCTTCACAAGAGGATTGAAGTAAGAAGAGAGAAGAAGAATGGAAGAGGAAGAGGAAGAGGAAGAGAAAGGAGAACCATCTCCTCCTCGACCACCGCCGGAGTTCTTCACGCCGCCTGAATACGCTGGAATTCTGCCCAACTTCCACGGGATGCTGAAATTCTTCCCAATTAACAACAGAGTTCCCTCCTGACGTCGAAACTCCGCCCAAGTGATGTCAGAATTCTTCTCGGCCACCAACAGACGTCGGACTTCTACCTGACGTCGGACCTTCACTCTTCGCCAAGTTTCTACGTGACGCCGGACTTCTACATGTTATAAGATTTTTGCTGAACGTATATCCGAAGATGAATTTCTTTCCATTGTTGGACTTCTACCTGACGTTGTTCTTCTGACCTTCGTTAGACAACGGTCTTTCCGGCCTCTGTCGCCTGCCGACTACAGTTCTCCTAAATTACGTCACCCATCTACTACAGTATTTCCGACCTCCGTCGCCCGCCGACTACAGCCCTCCTGATACGTCGCCTGCAGACTATAGTCTTTCTGACCTCCGTTGTCAGACAACGGTCTTTCTGACCTCCATCACCTACTACGATCCTTCCGACCTACATCACCAGACAACGGTCGTCCAGACCCCAGGTCTCCTGCCGATTATGGCCCTGTCGACCAAACTAATATGTCAATAGTGACTCTTTGTATTTACATCATGTAATGTACTCTATAAGATGTACATCAAGCTAAGGCCTTCTCCCAAGGAATGGCCTCATTTGTAATCGACTGCAAATACTAGTGGATTCGTTCAAACTGGGCTAGACCCCATGGTTTTTCCCTCTTTTTTTAGGGGTTTTCCACGTAAAAATCTTGGTGTCTCATAAATGCTAGACCCTCTCTCCTTATCTGATTGCGTGCCAGATTTTCGTACATCGCTAAGACGATAAATTTTATATTTCTCCACCACCGCGAATACTCCTGGACGCAACAGTTTGGCGTTGTCTGTGGGAAAATAGTTCTCGACTGGGGGGGCAACTTTTGCTCCAACTCAAAAGATCGCTCTTATCAACTTCCTGACATCAGTCATTGTTGCATCAAATGCGGATTGGGGGGCAACTTTGACTCCAATTCTGGTCAAAAAGATCCTTCGATGCTTTCTATATCAAGATGATATTTTAGGAAAATCTAAGCGATAGCAAGGATACTTCCAATCAATTACAAGCTTTATACAGTCCCTTGCTGGACTTCTACTCCTTGGGCAAGGTCTTAATCTCGACCTTAAAAAGGCAGTAATGTCTAAAAATAGATCATTCTTCACCTTTGATTCGGGATACACGAGGCGTTCGCCCCCTCCCAATCAAGGTAAAACCGATCCCAGGGGGTTCCGATTCGACCTCTTCCACACAAGTTAACGTCGTCAAGCAGGGCTCTGACATACAACCTCGAAAAGGTTTCACATCCTTGGTGGATTCTCTAGACCTCTTCCATACAGGCTAACGTCATCGAGCAGGGCTCCGACATACAACCTCGAAAAGGTCTCACATCCTTGGTGTATTCTCTCTACCTCTTCCACAGGTTAATGTCATCGAGCAAAGGCTCCAACATACAACCTCGGATAAGTCTCACATTCTTGGTGGATTCTCTCGATCTCTTCCACACAGGTTAACGTCGTCGAGCAAAGGCTCCAACATACAACCTCAGATAGGTCTCACATCCTTGGTGAATTCTCTCGACCTCTTCCACACAAGTTAAGGTCGTCGAGCAAAGGCTCTGACATACAACCTCGGATAGGTCTCACATTCTTGGTGGATTCTCTCGAGCTCTTCCATACAGGTTAACGTCGTCGAGCAAAGGCTCCGACATACAACCTCAGATAGGTCTCACAACTTTTGTGGATTCTTTCGACATCTTCTACAGAGATTCTTAACAGGCTAAAAAGCTTCAAAAAAGTATATTATGCAATATATCAGAGCATGACTTAAAGATGCATAAACAATTTAATTTCCTCTGAGGGATAACATCTCAACTTCATATTCAATATCACTAGAGTTACATTGCAAAAATTGTACAAAAAGTACACTTTTTGTAAGCAAAAAATACATTTTTGTAAGCAAAAAGTACTTTGACATGAGCTGTACAAGTTACAATCATCAAACAACAAGCAACTTCAAGACAGTCACATATCCTTAGTGGATCTGAAAGGCTTCTTCTATACTACACACAAGTATCTCCTACAACTTCTTCTTCAAAGAAAAATTACAATTTGATCTACATTAGACCTCAGCTAGCTCAATTAACACAATACATGTGTTGCCAGAATGTCGGCATAACACATTGCTCCGACCCCTTGACTCAGGGATATCTGATGTCGGCAAACTTCCGTATGGATGCTTATTATCTTTGCAAAATGCAACTAGACCATCGTCATCATCGGCTCTTTGTATGATGTTCGTCGTCGGTCCTTTACTTCGTATAAGCCATCATCGGCTTCTCGCTGGACTGCTACTTGTAACGCACCCTCGAACTCTCTCATTTGGCTCTACACTCGGTCGTTGACTGTTGATGGGCTTCAACTCGATCGTCCATCGCTGATGAACTTTCGCTCAAATGGCGTTGAAATTCGCCCAATATGCTCATTGCCTCTGGTTCTCCTCCCTAACATTATCACTGCAAGATCTTCTCAAATCACCCTTGCATATAAGCAGCAATTGATCTCCTTTTGTCAGTGGTTGTCTATTTAGAAGATAACCTCCCATCGCGACTCCTTCTACACAAAAGAGTGGCACTGAAGCTTAATAGGGGAAAGTAACCTATCTCCGATAGTGGAATGCCTCCAATGCAAGAAGAAGAACGCAAGCAAAGAATAAGGAGGAAAAAATTCTACTTCTACACATAAGAGGGGCGCTAAGTCGAGCATGAAAAATTTTCTACTCAAAAATAGCGGAAAGCCTCTACTGTCAGAAAGCCAGAGGGGGGGAAGAAATCCCCTAACTTCTGTGCAAGAGGAGGGGCACTAAGTCGAGCAGGGAAAATTTCCCACTAAAAAAAATGGGAAAGCCTCAACTGTTAGAAAGCCAGAGGGGGGGGAAGAAATCCCCTAACTTCTGCACAAGACGAGGGGCGCTAAGTCGAGCAGGGAAAATTTCCAACTCAAAAATAGCGAAAAGCCTCCACTGTCAGAATGCTAGAGGGGGAAATAAATCCTCTGACTATTGCACAAGAGGAGGGGCGCTAAGTCAAGCAGGGGAAACTTTCCACTCGAAAATAGCGGAAAGCCTCACTGTCAGAGAGCCAAAGGGAGAAGAAGAGAAGGGACAAATTTTCTAAAGGCCTTAGAGGTCTATTTATACTTTTTTGGAGAGAAGAGGGGAAGTTTCTAGAATTCTCCAGAATTTTTCAAAATTTTTAGGAATTTTTTTGAGATTTTTTTCGAATTTTTTTGGGACCCACATGTTTAAATTTTTTTTTTGAAATACCCATAACCGTGCGGTCACTCGCGGTCGCGTGGTTTCGCGCGAGGTACGCGGCCTGCCGCAGGCGTGCGGCGGCTAGCCGGCCGGCCGGTCGGTTCAGCCGCCTACACGTACTCGGGCCCAATTTTCGGCCCGGACGGTCCAAATTCGACTTTTTTGGGGTCCCCAGACACGTTTTTCGATGTTCCGGACTCAATTTTGACACTTTCGGAGCTCAACGGGGCCTCTACAATCAAGTTTGAGCAAGCATTCAATTTTTGGAATGCAATTTTTTGTGTTTTGGCTAATGCAAATTGCCGATGAATATATTTTCGGACTTCTCGAAAATAGGGGGCAACTGATACGTCACGCAAAAATTATCTTGACCAGGCACGAATCTCGAGGCAAAAACCAACCCGATAACTTCAAAAATTAAATCCGGAAGCACCCGAACTCCGATTTCAGCGAGCTTACAGTCAAACTGAGCGTCTCGGAAATACAATTCAACCCAATCCGAGCCCAAATGGGTCCAAATCAAGGACCCTAAGTGTTGTTGGAAGGTTCGAATCACAATTTGAGTTACCAAACGGTCTCTGATTTTAACAAACTTATACTCGAATCGAACAGATCAACGAGACGAATCCAACGAGCCCAAGATCGCCGAATTCCGACATCACTAATGCCTTAAAATGTCAAACGAACGGTGCACAATCGAATGGTTCAACATCAACCGTCCATTCGACCACTCCCTATTCGCCCCTGATCTCACACCTATTTACAAGCCATGTCACTCTAGAAAAACTATAAATAGAGCCCTCATTCTTCACAAGAGGACTCAAGTAAGAAGAGAGAAGAAGAAGGGAAGAGGAAGAGAAAGAGGAATGGAGAACCATCTCCTCCTCGACCACCACCAGAGTTCTTCCCGCCGCCTCAATACGCCAGAATTCTGTCGGATATTTGGGAGACGCCGGAATTCTGCCCAACTTCCACGGAATTTTGAAATTCTTCCCAATTAATAACAGAGTTCCCTCCTGACGTCGAAACTCCGCCCAAGTAATGCCGGAATTCTCCTCAGCCACCAACAGACGTCGGACTTCTACCTGACGTATGACCTTCACTCTTCGCCAAGTTTCTACGCGGCACCGGACTTCTACCAGTTATCGGATTTTCGCTGAACGTATATCCGAAGATGAATTTCTTTCTATTGTTGGAATTCTACCTGATGTTGTTCTTCTGACCTTCGTTAGTTTCCGGCCTCTGTCGCCCGCCGACTACAGTTCTCCTAACTTACATCACCCATCAACTACAGTATTTTCGACCTCCGTCGCCCGCCGACTATGGTCCTCCTGATTTACGTCGCCTACACACTATAGTCTTTCCGACCTCCGTCGTTAGACAACGATCTTTATGACCTCCATCGCCTACTACGGTCCTTCCTACCTACATCACCAGACAACGGTCATCCAGACCCCAGGTCTCCTGCCGATTATGGCCCTGCCGACCAAACGAACATGTTAATAGTGACTCTTTGTATTTACATCATGTAATGTACTCTATAAGATGTACATCAAGCTAAGGCCTTCTCCCAAGGAATGGCCTCATTTGTAATAGACTGCAAATACTAGTGGATTCGTTCAAACTAGGCTATGCCCCGTGGTTTTGCCCCCTTTCTTAGGGGTTTTCCACGTAAAAATCTTGGTGTCTCATAAATGCTAGACCCTCTCTCCTTATCTGATTGTGTGCCGAATTTTCGTACAACGCTAAGACGATAAACTTTATATTTCTCCACCGCCACGAATACTCCTAGATGCAACATATATATAAAGTCATACGCCATGTAATATTATTTGATGTGTTAAACAGAAAAATATTATATTATATTTGGTATCATAATTCGATTATTTTCTTAATTGTTGGCCCTCAATATAATAAAATTATTAAATAATATAATTAAATTATTTGACATTTAATAATTTCTTTTATAATAATTGTACTGATTAATATCTGATAAATTAATATTATTATGCAATAATTTATTATATTAAGAGTTAATACGTGATTAATAAAATTTAAAAAATATCATAAAAATAATCACATCTTAATATAAATTATATCAAAATATATGAGGCGACTTCCTAATGTTTGCTTTGTGCTACAAATATATTTCTTTTTTGTTTTTACAAAAATATTTGATCAATATTGATAATAATAACCATAATACTTTCATCATAATTTTTCTTTGGTTGGCTTTGATAGGGTGTATCAGAAAAGCAATGTTCTTTGATTCTTACATAAATGCCAACACCTAACCTAAAAGAATAGATTTTTATTCTTTTAATAGATGTGAATGGAGAAGATACCAAAAAAATGCCATTTGATATCTATACGCAGCTATGTACAAACTCTCTTACCATTATTCAGATGCACTTTATGTTTGTATCCTCTCTCTCTCTCTCTCTCTCTCTCTCTCTCTCTCTCTCTCTCTCTCTCCATTTTATCCTATTGAGTGCTTTATTAAGTGCTAATAAATTAATGAACTTTTTAATAATTTTATTTAAATCATTAAATCATATTTTTAAAAATTACATCCACATGTCTAAGTAATCAAATTCATATAACCCCATTGCTGTCAAGTCTCAAGCTCTAAGTACAAAAAAATGAAGGATTACATTAGGTAATTATCAGCTAACATAAAACATCAAATAATTATTACATATTGATAGGTAATTAAATTTTCATTTATCAGATTTTTGTTCCCCTCAAAATGGTTGAATAGATCAGTACAAAATTATCAATAAAAGAGGGGTTGACTTGCTATTCATCATCATCAGGTGATGATGCTTTCAAGATAGAAAATTCTAATAGCATCAAGAAACCAAACGAGGTTGATTAATTTGTTTGGTTATTGAAGAAAGATGCCCTCAAGGTAATGAAGAATCTGGATGGGAAGAATTGTCCAAATTTACTACGTATTTATTGAGTATTTACTGTCTATTTATAAATACTCAATTGTGAGCATTACTATATATCTTGCGAGTATTTTATTAATGTTCATCGAGTATTTGCTGAATATTTGTTGATTTACTTGGTATTTATAAATAAATACTCAGCAAATATATAACAATCCGGATGATTCTTACAGTCTGGATTCCGCACAGAATAATTTCTACAAGTTTTTCTTCTTTTAAGTTGAACTTCAGCTACCATCCTCTACTTGTGCCATTATGCCTTAGATATTCTACCAAATCCAAACTTTATATACCATATATGCTAACATTTATATTTTTCATATCACAAATGATCAAATAAAATCATACACTACATAATATAATTTTAACCGAATAAATTTTTTTTGCCTATAGGCAAAAACAAACACAATATTCTCTTCTCAAAAAAGCAGAAAAAAACAAATTAAAAGATAAACGGTTATAGTACTGAACAGATGGCAGGCTTGAGCTATCAATAGAACAATATTTTGCAAGTAAAGATTGATGAAGAAACAAGATAGCTATTCAAAATGAAAAGCCTTGGGTTTTCATCTACTCACCTGAGCCTTTCAATGAAGATTTTGAAAGATCTAGAATGTTCTAGAATATTTCTTGATTTCATACAAAATGGAGGAAATTGATACCAGGTCCTTGTTGAGAGCTGAGCCACCTGTGATTTTCTTGACGTTTTCTGAGAGCCTTGTATAATACAGAAGCAACTGCGTCAAAGCAGCTTTCAGTATCTCCATTCCACACAGGAAGTTGCTGAAGGATGTAATAACATCCCTGTGCATAAGCTCTATTGCATTCTTCCACCTGCTCGCAAAGTCCTTCACTAAAGGTTCCACATCAGAAACAGATGATTTTTCCATGCTAGAACTTGATTCTTCATCTGATGTGGTAATGGTGTTGAACAAATCAATATACGATCTTTATACAATAGTAGTTTAAAAAAAAAAAAACTATATATCAGATTACTAAACTTACAGGCCCGGGTTTTGACAAACTTGATCAGTTCACCGAAATGCTCCTGAAGTAATTCTTCCTGTTTATGAAACACGGTTGAACCTGATCAGCTTATCTCAAATGCATCACATTTCTACTGATTATAGGAAGAAAAATGTTCACAAAACCAAACTAGCTTTTTAAAGGAGTAAGAAAGCAGTTTAATAAGCTACAAGTTCAGTCATGAGACTTCAGATCCTAACTCATTTTTCATGAAAGAAACTTATCCACCACATTAAGATGAGGACTTCTTTGCTTGAACCATTCTTCCATCCGATGATATCATAATATGCAATGATTGGTAACGGAGAAAATAAAGAAAAAGGAGTCACTACTCTGTTAGGCCGGTTCGCCCTGAACCGGCCCAGCTGGCCCAAAGGCCGGCTCAGGTCTACAGAGGCGACTCAGGTCTCTTCCTTCTTACCGCCTACATTAGTGGGCCCCACTAGTCCAAATTGAATTCAAATTGCAAAGGAGGAGACGGCTAGGGGCTTGGGAGGGAAATTAGATTAGGAAAGTTTATGTATTAAAGAGCATGAGATGTTTTAGGAGGATGTTATGTTTTGTTTTGTACTCTATTAGCGTTTTTTGGCGATTTGGGCTCTAGACTCTTGTCTAGAGATTTGGGAGAGACGGTTCTCCTCTCGAATTGAGGATCACTCGTATCTTGTTTCCGTGCTTGTTTGACTTTGATTTTCATATTGCAATCTATCATTTGGGCTGATTTCTCCCAGATTTTGTGCCATTCACGCTGTTTTTCACCAATTGATGATATGTTTGCTTCTGAACTCAAGTATTACCCTTAGGGTT
Source organism: Dendrobium huoshanense (assembly GCA_016618105.1). Taxonomy (NCBI): domain Eukaryota; kingdom Viridiplantae; phylum Streptophyta; class Magnoliopsida; order Asparagales; family Orchidaceae; genus Dendrobium; species Dendrobium huoshanense. The sequence continues at coordinate 20,147,762 of CM028359.1, read as the reverse complement.
ACTTGCAAACTCAATTATTTCCTATCATACTCCCTAGATGAATTTAACATAGCATTAACATAGAACTTATTCTGAGTGTTCAAACCCCTGGCGCAACTTCCCAACCAATATCTAAATCATCTTTTTAACAGAAGGAAATGAATGCACCCTGCAAGAGAGTTCGATACCTTTAGTATGTCTGTCGAGGTATTAGGATGTTTTTTTTTTCCTGGTATTTTGATACTGCCCTCTCTTAAAAGAAAGAATATACCAGAACAAACATCAGTACATGTTTCCATGACTAGTCAATGCATTTTACTGGAATGTTATGGAGAAATACATTGTTTCAATTTCTCCTTCTAATCACAGAAAATAGATAAAACAAGAAGAAAACACGATGTGGTTTGACATGTAAGAGAGGATGTTCTGAAAGGAAAGCTCATCAGATGTCACAAACTATTGATACATCGGCATACAAATATTGATTTTAAGAAACAGGGATTGTCAAGGCCAAGACAGGATAAAGCATCAGGTTTTATAGGGCTAAGATTTCATTTTGAGGGAGTCTACAGATGTTGAGGCTGTATTTCACCAATCATCAACAATTAGAATTAAGTTTGTATATCTTGTATTGGTTATGGAAGCGTTTAATGATGAAAATCTTTATTATCGTCAAAAGAATTGCACCAGGCATTGATTTATGTACAATTTGTTTATTTTCTTTTCAGTAATTGATTCATTTTGTTATTTATATATTGAGAACATGCCAGTGATGGTGTAGGAAAAAAAAAAAAACTCCATAGATTAGCATGCTTCTTTTCTTGATTATGTTTAGGTTAGTTCTATTTTGGGTTATTTAAATTGGAGAGGCAAGGAGTTGATGGCTTTTGGGTCCATTGGAGACATATAAGGTGTTAGTCTACATGGCTGCTTTGGCAATGAGTATTGGAATTATCCGGAACTCTCAACTGCTATAAAATTTGAAGGGTTTTGATTGGAATGAAATCTTATCTAATTCTTGTGATTTCCTGATTATGCGGCACTGTGGTAGTTTGCATGAAATTGGGAAGGAAAATTGTAGTCTTGGTTAAAGCAAGCGGTTACTATTCTAGGACACGAGATTTGCATGAACCCTGGTGTGCATACCTATGGGGTCACTATTCAGGGTTAAAGCTTGTTGCTCAAATAATAAGCATATCAAGAGTAATGTACAATAAGAGAATACTGCAAGCCTTAAAGGTAAATTTTATAAAATTATAATTACACCAGTAATGTTGCGGCAATTCGAGTGTTGACCTTCATAAAACTTAGAATAATGCATTGAAAAATGATTATTTTAGAGGGCCAATTGGAGTAGTATCTATTGAGTGGTGGACCAAGGATAATTTTGTTACAAATTATGCAAAACAATTTGTCCCAACTAAGTTTAGCATGTCATGCTTAAGTAAAGAAAAAATGCAGATGATTTATAAAACCAAGGCTAATGATGATGATTCATGATCTGCAAGAGACTTGTTCTACAATAGCTGAGAAAAACTGCTTTAAGCACCACATCCTAGTGAGTCTAGCTTATCAAGAGATTGTGTTATGCCGGTCCAGCCTGGACCGGCCCAGCCGGTCCGGGTTTTCTTCAGGCGGAGGCGGCACAGAGAAGAGGCGGAAGGGAGAAAGGGGCTTGGGGTGGGGTCCACTTGCAATTCAAACATGATTTAAGTGTTTTTGGAGGGAGAAGGAAGGGTAGAGAAGTTCTTTTGCTTTTAATTTGAATTAGATTGTATTAATAGGGAGTTATGAGGGGATTAGGGGGGAGCTTGATTTTGAAAAGAGTTTTGTGTTCTAGGTTTTCTTGCTTGGGCTCTTGGCGTTGCCGGAGATTGTTGGAGAGTTGTTCTTCCTCTCGAATTGAAGAACATTGTATCTTGCTTTGGTTTTGATCGTCTACTAGGGGAATACAATTGTTTGCTATTATTTTTTTCCAAAGTTTTCTCCCTTTTCTCTCAGCTTTTCCATTGTTGGTGGCTGTTTTCTATTGAAAACAGTGAAATATTGGTGATTTGGCAAAGATCCGATAGGAATCACTTGGAATATTCAAGTGGTACCTATCAAATTGGTATCAGAGCGAGATCCGGACGGTGGAGGGCTGTTTTTTCCATTGTTTCGCTGCAGATTTTTGCTGTTTGGTAGGGATCCGGAGGCCACTTTTTGGTTCCCATGGCATCTAAGCGTGTAGAAGTATTGGAGACCGAGGTGGGACAATTTAAAGCGGATATGGAGGAGAAGATGGCGACTTTGAGCGAGAATGTGGAAGGAAAATTCATGGCCTTGGAGGAGATGATGAAAAAATTAATGGAATGGCAAGCAAGGGCTGTGCCAGCGGAGGAAAGAGGAGAAGGTAGTGGGAGCAAAGGCAAGGGGAAGGTAAATCCGGAAGAGGAAGAGGAGGTGGAACTGCTTGACAGCAACGGAAGGATGCTGCATCGGGAGTCCATCAGGCGGGAAGAGCATGAAAGAAGGAGAGACTTCAGGGAAGAAAGAGAGGATGATTGGCGTCGTCGGAGGCCCGACCCAGTGGACCGGCCATGGGGGATCCATAACCACCATGGCGGGGCGCTAGGGGAAGATGGCTATCGGCGGCCGAGGAGGGATGATGAGCCCCGATATGGAGAGAGAGGAACTTGGGAAGACCCCATTGCCTGGGACAGAGGAGGCCATGGGGGGAATAGGGAATACAGGGTGGACACGAGGGCCAGAAAGCTGAAAATGCTAGTTTTCGAAGAGGGAAATGTGGATGAGTGGATCCACAAGGTGGAGAGATATTTTGCAGTGAATGGCCTGATGGAGGAGGAGAGATTGATGGCGGCTAGTATGTGCTTGGAAGGGGCGGCTTTGGCTTGGTTCAAGTACATGGATAAGTGGGATCCGGTGAGGACTTGGAGGGACTTCAAGGAAGCTATCAGGGAGAGATTCAGGGGGGGCAGCCAATGGAAGATATCAGAACAGTTCTACGCCCTCACTCAAGAGGAAACAGTGGAAGAATACCGGAAGAAATTTGAGAGTCTGGTGGGTGACATGGAGGGTTTATCGAACAGCACTCTGGGGGGAAACTTTATGAAGGGCCTCAAGCCAGAAATTAGAGATGCTGTGAAGGTCATGAGACCGAGGGACCTGAGGGAGGCCATGGAGTTGGCTCAGCTGGTAGAGAACCAGAAGACCAACGCCCGAAGTTGGCGGAACAACCACTCAGGGGGTCCCACCAGGACAACTACCACTTAATTGGCTCCAAAAGGGCCAAACCCTAGTGTCCTTAAAGAGAGTGGAAAGGAGAAGAGCGGGGTGACCAGATCGGCTGGGAGTTTCAAGAAATTGACTGAGGAGATGCAGGAGAAGAGGGCCAAGGGCCTTTGTTTCAGATGTGAGGAGAAGTTTGTTCCAGGGCACAGGTGCAAGGATCGCGCTCTTCGGGCTCTCACCGTCTATATAGACGAGGCGCCTGAGGAGGGTGATGATTCTGATGAGGAGCAGATTGATCCCCAGTTGGAGGTAGCCGAGGTATCCCTCAATTCTGTGATAGGATTCACTCCTAGTCATATGATGAAGGTTAAGGGGAAGATCCTTGGGAGGGAGGTAGTAATTTTGATCGACAGTGGAGCCACCCACAATTTCATATCCACTCAGGTGGCAGAGGAGCTGGGAATGGAGCCTACGGAGACAGGCAGTTATGGGGTGATGATGGGGACAGGAAAGATTGAGTCCAGCACTGGGATCTGCAAGGGGGTGGAGATGAGGCTACAAGAGATCAGGGTGGTGGACTTCCTACCCCTGAGGTTGGGCATGAAGTGGCTAAAACCTTGGGTGAAACCAAGGTGAACTGAGGGACCATGGTGATGGAGCTGATGGTAGAGGGGAAGAGGGTGAAGCTGAAAGGGGAACCTGGATTGTCACTCCGGTCGATGGTGAAAATTATCCATGAGGAAGGAGGAGGTTTCCTTGTGGAGTTGCAGAGCTTGGAGGATCAGCAGGAGGGGGAAGAAAAACCCATTCTTGCGTTAGTTCAACCCTTTCTGCAGGAGTTTGAGGATGTGTTCCAACCTCCGGTGGGACTACCACCAGACAGAGAGCGGGGGAGCACCAGATTATCCTGAAAGAGGGAGTATCCCCTATCAGTGTGAGACCTTACAAATACCCTCAGGTGCAGAAAGATGAGATTGAGAAGTTGGTGGGAGAAATGCTAGAAGGGATCATTCAGCCCAGTGTGAATCCTTTCTCTAGCCCAGTTCTGCTGGTGAAAAAGAAGGATGGGAGTTGGAGATTCTGTGTTGATTACAGAGCTCTCAACAAAGAGACAGTGCCTGATAAGTTTTCCATCCCTGTGATTGACGAGTTGATGGATGAGCTACATGGAGCTGTTTTATTCACCAAGATTGATCTGAAGTCAGGCTATCACCAGATCAGGATGAGGAAGGAAGATGTGCAGAAGACGGCTTTCAGGACTCATGAGGGCCACTACGAGTTTCTGGTGATGCCTTTTGGCCTCACCAATGCACCAGCCACATTCCAGGCATTGATGAACCGAATTTTCAAGCCACACCTTCGCAGGTTTGTGTTGGTATTTTTTGATGACATTCTCATCTATAGCAGGACTGAGGAGGAACACCTAGAGCACCTGAGAGTGGTGTTGGGGGTGCTAAGGGAGCATCAGCTGAAGGCCAATTTCAAGAAGTGCGACTTCGCTCAGGCACAAGTGGAGTACCTGGGGCACGTGATATCCCAGGAGGGAGTGGCTGCAGATCAGTCCAAGATAGAGGCAATGCTGGCCTGGCCTCAACCCAAGACCTTGAAGGGGCTCAGAGGATTTTTGGGACTGACCGGCTACTACAGGAGGTTCGTGAGAGGATACAGCACCATAGCAGGACCACTGACAGAGCAGTTGAAGAAGGATAATTTTTTATGAGGGGAAGCAGCTTCTGAGGCTTTTGAGAAGCTGAAGAAGGCCATGACGATGGTTCCAGTGCTTGCTCTGCCAGACTTCAATCAGGTGTTTGTGTTGGAAACAGATGCTTCCGGCTATGGATTGGGAGCAGTGTTGATGCAGAACCACGGAGCCATAGCTTACTTCAGTCAGGTACTGTCGTCCCGGGCTAGGCTGAAGTCAGTATATGAGAGAGAGCTGATGGCTATTGTACTGGCCATCCAAAAGTGGAGACCTTATTTATTGGGCAGACACTTTATTGTCAGAACTGATCAGAGGAGCCTGAAGTACTTGTTGGAGCAGAGGATGGTCACAGAGGAGCATCAGAGGTGGTTATCCAAGCTGCTGGGATATGATTTTGAGATCCACTATCGGCCAGGACTAGAGAATAAGGCAGCGGATGCCTTATCACGTTGTATGGGGGAGCTCCAGGGGATTGCTGTATCAGTACCTGTTCTGATAGATTGGGGAGCCATCAAAGAGGAGAGCATCCATAATGAGGAGCTAAGGAGAATCAAAGAAGAGGTGCTATCAGATGAAAACAGCCACCCAGGCTACTCAGTTGTGGGAGAAAGACTGTACTATCAGGGAAGGAGTGTGATTCCTAGGTCTTCCATTCATATTCCCCAACTGCTACAGGAGTTTCATGGGAGTGCCATAGGAGGGCATTCAGGTGTGCAGAAAACTTATAGCCGGTTAGCTGCTGAATTGTACTGGAAGGGGATGAGGAAAGACATAAAGGAGATGGTGGCTAAGTGTGATACCTGCCAGCGGAGCAAGTACATGACGATGGCACCAGGGGGATTACTACAGCCTCTGGCCCTACCAGAGAAGATTTGGGAGGAGATTACTATGAATTTCATTGATGGGCTTCCAAAATCAGAGCGGTACACGGTTATATTTGTAGTGGTCGACAGGCTGAGCAAATATGCTCATTTCATTCCCTTGAGACACCCGTACACAGCAGTGTCTGTAGCAGCAGCTTTTGTGAGGGAGATAGTCCGCCTGCATAGGGTACCAGAGTCCATTGTTTCTGATAGGGACAAGGTGTTTCTGAGTCATTTTTTGAGGGAGCTATTTAGGATGCAGGGCAGTATTGAAGAGGAGCACAGCCTACCATCCACAGACTGATGGGCAGACAGAGGTGGTGAATAGGAGCTTAGAGACATACTTGAGATGCTTTGTGTCTGATACACCAAAGCAGTGGGCCAAATGGCTAGCCTGGGCAGAATACTGGTACAACACCTCTTTTCACTCGGCTACCAAGATGACATCTTTTAAGGTGTTATATGGTAGGGACCCCCCACATCTGGTACACTACAGCCATAAGAGTACTGTATCGGCAGTGGATCAGCATTTGAAGGAAAGAGATCAGGTGTTGGACGAGCTCAAGAGGCATTTACTCAGAGCCCAACAGATTATGAAAAAACAAGCGGACAACAAAAGGAGGGATATACAGTTTGGAGTTGGGGACAAGGTCTATTTGAAGCTCCGACCATACCGACAGAGGACTATGGCCCAAAGGAGAAATGAGAAGCTCGCAGCGAGATATTTTGGCCCTTTTGAAGTGGAGAAAATCGGGGAGGTGGCATATAGATTGAGGCTTCCTCCAACAGCCAGAATACACCCCGTTTTTCATGTCTCACAGTTGAGGAAAGTGGTGGGGGAGCATGCAGTAAGCCCAGAGCTGCCCAGCACATTGAGGGAGGACATGGAAGTGACACTAGAGCCTATAGCGGTAGAAGGAGTGCGCATCAATGAGAAGGGGGAAAAGGAAGTGAAGATTAGGTGGAGCGGCCTCCCAGACTATGAGGCCACATGGGAGCCACTGGAGATGATTGCAGAGCAGTTTCCTGCCTTCCACCTTGAGGACAAGGTGGTACTTTGGGAGGGGGGTAATGTTATGCCGGTCCAGCCTGGACCGGCCCAGCCGGTCCGGGTTTTCTTCAGGAGGAGGCGGCACAGAGAAGAGGCGGAAGGGAGAAAGGGGCTTGGGGTGGGGTCCACTTGCAATTCAAACATGATTTAAGTGTTTTTGGAGGGAGAAGGAAGGGTAGAGAAGTCCTTTTGTTTTTAATTTGAATTAGATTGTATTAATAGGGAGTTATGAGGGGATTAGGGGGGAGCTTGATTTTGAAAAGAGTTTTGTGTTCTAGGTTTTCTTGCTTGGGCTCTTGGCGTTGCCGGAGATTGTTGGAGAGTTGTTCTTCCTCTCGAATTGAAGAACATTGTATCTTGCTTTGGTTTTGATCGTCTACTAGGGGAATACAATTGTTTGCTATTATTTTTTCCAAAGTTTTCTCCCTTTTCTCTCAGCTTTTCCATTGTTGGTGGCTGTTTTCTATTGAAAACAGTGAAATATTGGTGATTTGGCGAAGATCCGATAGGAATCACTTGGAATATTCAAGTGGTACCTATCAGATTGCTACCATAATAGCTCAACTCTTCATGTGGTTTGGAAGGTACTCATTGGCCTACTTATTTTATTTGTCTGACATGGAAGCCGACTCCATATTGGTGAAGACTCTTTAAATGGATAGCAACATGGAAATTACACTTTCAAACATTTAAATTTTTTTAGTTTTCATCTCAAACATAATTATCCTAAATAATGGTTAAGAAATGCTCCTATCTATTGGGTCAACAAGAAAATTCAAGGATAGTTGAAACTATTAAAGTTTATTAAAATCAGGCAAAAATTTTATAACTACGAAAAAATGAAAGCTTCTCTCTGTAAACATCAAGATCATGTTTCAGTAATTTACCTAATAAAAAAACACTCCATTCTTATGAAGGAAAAAAGAAGTAAGCAACTACTATTTGAAACAATAAATCCCGCTATGTTAATTTTTCTACAGTTTTAAAAATTTAACTTGTATTTACAAAACTCAATGAGCAAATCAACACACTGAGCATTTAAGAAAAAAAAAATAAAAAAAAACATTACCACATATACAGCTATGTTGCTCTTTAGCAGGTCCTCAAAATGCATTTGCATTTTCCCTCCCTCAGCACCAGCTTCCTATAACAAATTTCAGCAAAATTTCAAAAAGCTGCTTTGTAATAATGCAGTCATCAAAATAAAAAAGACTCGTCACTAAATTAAGCACTTGTTTTACCTTCAATATGGAAATTGTCATATCATAGTTGTTTATTAGAAAAATAGTTTGCAATTTTGGCTTAGCAAACATTTTAGCCAACTTAACAAGCAAATCTTCCACAGCCATCCGCAGCCTTTCCAGGTTAAGATCAAGCTTCAAGGAACAAGTAAAGACGTTCTAAATCATTGATGACATACCAATAAAAAAAAAACCTTAGCAGCTATAGTCACTCAAAGGGTCATAAATTTTAGCAATTCACGTCTATGAACGTTAGATTTTTATTAGAAAGTGAATAAAGAATGTGTATCATGGATCAAATCATATCCAATCTACCTGACCGTCTCCATATTCAACATTTAGGTGAACAAGGGAGGCTGTGAATTCAGCATAGCGCCTCATAACATAATGAGGATGAACATCATCTTCCCATAATGTCTTCCCATTGGCATAGCGCAAACTATTGAGATGCAGGTCAAAGATCATCTTGAAACGAGGCCACAAAGTAATATTGACCTGTTCAATTTAGAATTCTCTTAAACAGAATCCTTATTACAAACTAAATGTATCCAAAGTTTCAATATGAAACAAACCATAAAATTTACAGCAATAGACAGGAAAAATGGTAAGCAAGTAACACGGGTGCATGTGCAGGCATTGTTGACTGCTTCAATAGATTAAATTCTTTGAGCAAGAAATGTTTGATATGCAATACAATGGGTTCCACAGTCATTTGCTAAACACTTAAAAATTTATAATTGAGAAGTTATTAAAGACACCAACCCTAAGCCTCCAACATCCAATAAGAAAACATACTTATTTAAGAAATATGCTTGATTAACCTTCGGTGAACTCCAAGACTTAGGATGTGATACCAACATTAGCATCACGAGACTCATCCTAACTAATGGGTCGCCATTATGAAATATCATTTTTCATTCATTCTTTTTTAATGCTGTCTAACGTGAAAAACATATTCTTGTCAAATAATTTTGAACAACTTCCATCCATGCAACCTTAGATCTATCCATTTTCTTTGAAAATGTTATCATATCTTGTTGTTAAGACATGAATGTTTTTGTTATTTATTCTTTAGGTGGTACGAGAAAATTGATGGATTTTTTAGACATGTTATGTAGATGAATGAGCCTTTTTCCTTGGATGTGAAGTCAACTATCTTCTTAGAATTGTGATGCATACAAACAATTGAATCATACCAAGATAATTCGAATCATCGTCATCTTTCTCTTTGATTTTCAACATTTTTTTGATGTAGAGGAGAGGAACAAACTTCACACATATTTTTAGACGACTCATGTGTACACAACTTGGACATAAAAATCACTCAATTGGCCACAATAATTTTAATCATACAATATTAGTAATCTAATTACATAGCATGGATCCCATTTATAAAAAATAGAGCTACCGGATAAGGCAAACATCAAATGCTAATAATTTCCAGTTCAACAAACTTTAAATTTAAATTTATTTTAGACTAAGAGAAGATAATACTTAATAAAATAAATGAAATTTTAAAAATAGAAGAAATTCGGCCATAAATACAAGCAGGTGTTAACCTCTGCATAAACGAAACAAGAGGAAAAGAAACCATGAATCCAGCATACATACATTGCATACCTGTTGGATCCACGAAACTGTGCAGAAATCCCGCACCTCGGACTGTCGAACCCGCAAAATTCGCAAGAAATCCTGCCGAGGCACTATAGATTCGGCGTTGTTCTGGGAATTGCTCGCCTCGATCGCGCTCCCGTGGACGTCGTTAAATACCGAAGCAAACGAGACCTTCGGCTGCTGCTTCCGCTCGACTTCTCCTCCCATACGACCCTTCCTCCCGATCGATCTCCTCTCGACTCCAAGCCACGACCCATGGTTTAAAATTGCGCAATATGAGGCTCGCCTTGAGTCCCGCCTTTGCGCAATTCCAGTAAAAAACGCCTCGATGCTTACGCCTCGAGCTTTTTTTATGAGGCTTGCGCCTCAACTTGGTTGAGGCCCGCCTCGCCTCACTGGCATGAGGCTTACGCCTCACGCTATATATATTAAAACTTACATAAATCTTGAAGTAAATGCCCGACATTCGACTCTATAGGAGAGGAGGAAGGGGAGAGAGCAGTTCACCATAATGATGATTCAAATGAAGAACCCCTTAGTGATGACAGTGCTGATGACTTATGAGTTCTTATGTGATATGTCATTGCTATTTATTTTTGAAATTTGGAATTAGATGTTAATGAAAAGAATACTGGGATTTGGGAAAGATAGAATTTTGAGTTGAACTATATTTCATGTTGTCTTATTATTGAGATATTTTGATTTCACTTTATATCTTATGCTTTTTTATGTTTTATATTATTCACTCATTAGTATATAAAAAATTTGATCATTTTATGTTTACGCAATTTTTTGATTTTGAGGTTTACGCCTCAAAACGCCTTGAGGCTTACGCCTCGCCTCACGAATGAAAAATGCCTCAATACCCGAATACGCAATTTTAAACATTGCCACGACCTCATCCACCCAGCGGAGTCGCCAGAAATCTGTGGGCTCCGAAAATTCGGCCCCGGCCTCCCCGCCGCGCTTTTCTTTTATTCGGCGAGGGAGTTTTAACTGATAAGTTCCAAGGTAAATTTTGGAAGGCAGATGGGTTTGTAGATAAGACACTACCCAGAGATTTCGCCCTCATTTTGCGAGGACTTTATGATTTGAGTTCTGGTTTCCTATAGGCGCAAGCCCGTATAGTTAATTACCCCTCCCAATCACGAGAGAGAACTTTCGATTAAGGCTAGTCATCAACCAGATTCGTATAGAAATACGTGCATTTGGCATATAGTAACAGCAATGAGTATTGGTATTGAGGATTGGAAGTTTGGAATTTGAAGGGTTTGGATATTGGGAATTGAAGAATTGGGTTTTTGGATTTGGAATTTAGTTCGGAAGATTTGATATTTAAATAGAAATTGCATCATCCTACACTTAAAGCGGAGGGTGGGGGAATGGATGATGGGCCCGATCAAGATCTCATGGTTCCGTCGTCCCGGACCATCGTGGTCCCTGGTCTACTTAGTCAGAGGAGGTAGTCGACCCAACCTGATAGAAGGATCCTTGTCGGCAGCCATGGGTTGCTTCGTCCAAGGGGACCTTGTAGGCTTGGGTTGAATGTTTGTCTAAGGGGACAAATTTAAATCCACTTTAGCTTGCATAGGGCTTTGTGCCCTATCGATTATATCCTATTGATTCATATCTCAAGGATTTGATGCCAATAAGAAGCGTATTGGCTCTGGCCATAACCGGTATATCGTGGTACCATTTAGCGGCAAAACCACTCGGTTCAGAGGGCCCCGGGTCGTCGTAACTGTTTATCCTGCGTTGCCATTTGACGGTAAACCGCCGGTTAGAGGACACGTACCACGTCCTTATTGGCAGGAGATTGTTTGAGAATGGATCTTAGTGATATTTTCGACTAGGCATTTGGCTCTTTGTGAGCTGAAGTAAACTTTGATTTGTCAACCTCGATAAACTGTTGCGGAGGGTGGATGGATTTTGCTTTAAGTAGTTGGATAGTTGATTTCAAATTTTAAATATTTGGATTTGGGATTTGTGGAATTTTGGATTTTTGGGTGGAGCTTGGAGGACATTTAAAAAAATTTTGTAAACCCCTCCGGTTGAGATTAGCGTTCAACATGGCCATCATCGGGGGTGACCTCGAGGTCACTTGAAAAATATTTGAATTTTGTAGAGGAGGGCGTTTTTGAAATATATTGTGGACCCCTCCGGTTGAGATAAGCAATCAACACGGCCATTATCGGGGTGTTTGGAGTCATTTCCATTTGTTGATTGAACCTTGTCAACTCAGACAAGCTATTGACTGAGGATCGGGTTTCATAGGCTTCATGCCTTTGATTTAGTGAATTCTTTTGATTGTAGGCATTGAAGGCCTAATATGAATGTATTGAAACAAATACATTGATCCTCATAATCATGTATTTATTTGAAGGTTCGAACCCTGTCGACTTCTATTGATCTGTATAGAAGGATCGGGTTCGAACCTGAATTCACTTATCAACCCGCGCAGCATCCCTAGGCATCACGTGTGTACCAATATCACGCTCGTCGGGGCCCGTGCCGGTGATCTTTATATTGATTTAGACGTACCCCATTGTGTACCTATGTGTATACAAACTATAGTGTAGGTGTAGGAGTACTTTGAAGTATTTGTAGTTGTGTAAATAACCATCATCTGAATGCACACAACTTTTCATTTGAGAGCTTATACACGCCTTCTGTCCGCTAATACGAGTGTTGCGGATCCGGTGGCGTTGCGTTGTAGATTGTAGACACCTTCTGTTTGCTTGTATGAATGTTGCAGATTCAGTGGCGTAGCGTTGTAGGTTGTAGACGCCTTCTGTCTACTTGTATCAGTGTTGCAGATCCGGTGGCGTTGGATTTTGATGTTGACTCCCCCTTTCTCATTCACCGGGGAGAGATCTTTCTGGACTTTGGAGTCGATGACTGCTGATTTGGGGAGAACTCCTTTTAGGATCTTCAGTGTGGTAGACTTGTTATTTCCGGTATTTGTGGGTACCAGAGCTGTTTTCTTCTTGAGTATAGAACTAAGAAGAGAGTTTGGGACACTAGGAAGTTTGGTTCTAATTTGTTCAAACATTTTCCCCCTTTCTGCCAAGGGGTATTCTTTTCGTACATAGAGTTGCCCTTGTACTCAACGCACTTGTAGATCTTAATTACCGTCGTTGTAGGTAATATCCGCACTTGTGTCCACAGTGATTCATTGTACTTACAATACACCCACTGTTGTTATCCACGAGTATCCATTTGCAGGGGACCGCTTGTATCCACTACGAGCTTCTAGAAAATGTTTGCAGGAGATTCATTCTTTCTGCATCATATTCACCCTTTCACCAATCTCGGGTAGTTTGATTGTACTTGTTTGACCTCATAGGGATCGTCGTAGAAGATACTTGTACTTGTGCCCACAGTGGTTTGATATGCTTATGATATGCCCACTGTTATTATCCACAAGCGGCTCGTATTTGTTTGTAGGGATCCGTTGTGTTTGCTACTAGCTCCTAGGAATGTTCGTAGGAGACCCTCGTTTCTTGCATCACATCCACCTTTCACCAATCTCAGGTGGGTGACGATTGCTTTTGCTGTAGGGACCGATCTTTGATTGCTCGTATGCTTTGCAACTATCTATTGTTGCTTGCCAGCATCTACATTGACCTTGTAGAAATTGTTGTAGGAGTTTGTGCACCAAGGTCATGTAGTTTGAGCTTCCCGTGTGCGATCCAAATTTTGAAATTTGCATGTGTTTTGATCCAAATTCAGTTTCATTCAGACTTGAATTCATCAAGTTTACAAGTCCCCACTTGATGTCGTATAGCCCGGGTTCAAATATGAGCTCAAAGCACATGTTCAAATTGATAGTTCATGTTTAAATTGTAGATTGAGTTTGAGTTTCAAGTCTCCTGAAGCCTTTAGAGATTCAAGTCTCTTGTGACCCAGTTGAGGTTCTTTATTGTTCTCATCAAGTTCGAGTTCATATACGTATTGTTTGAATTTGATTTCAGTTTGATCTTGTTTCATTTGATTTTGACCCTTAGAAATCATTTAGAATTTGTTCAAATTTAGGTCCACAAGTTCACTGTTCTTCGTATGAGTCTTCTGCTCATTTAGTTCAAGTTCTGTGCGCTTCTGTGAAAATTTCGGCATCACCCCGACATATCCCCCGTTTGGGGGAAAATAGGGGAGCTGGGCCTTCCCACCACGCTACTAGAGCGTGTATGGTAGATGTCCTTAGACACCGCGGCCGTACAAATGTCATCCCACCACGCTACAAGAGCGTGTATGGGGCCTTCAGCAGTACCCGTACAGTAGAACACCAGTAGCTCTCCTCACCACGCTACAAGAGCGTGTATAGGGCTCACCCACCTCGCCGTATACTTCGCACCGAGCTCCCTCCTACCGTGCTACACGAGCGCGTATAGGTAGTTCCCCGGTCCGCTGCAAACGTCGAGAATGGGATTTTGGAACATCATACCTTTGCGTAGTAGTGTCGGCGGTGTCAGTATCGAGGTCGAGGACCGTCCCCACCACGCTACAAGAGCGTGTATAGGGCTTACCCGCCTCGTCGTATGCTTCGCACCGGGCTCCCTCCTACCGTGCTACGAGAGCGCGTATAGGTGGTTCCCCGGTCCGCTGTAAACGTCGAGAACGGGATTTAAGTCAGAAATTTATACCTTGAAGTCCGGTGGTGGCTCGAGGCGGAAGAGGGCCCGTGGATCGAGGCGGGAGAAGGCATTCTTATTTTTTTTTTAATTATATATATATATATATATATATATATATATATATATATTAATTATAATTAGTATTAATTAATTAAAATTAATTAACAAATTATTTTAATTAATTAAAATTAATTAGATTTTATTAAATTAATTGAAATCATTAATTATAATTAATTTGTAATTAATTATAATTAATTAAATATTAATTAATTTTAATAAATACTAATTAATTAGTAATAATTAAAAAATTAATTATATAAATTATAATTAATTAAATCAATTTTAATTAAAATTTCTTATAATTAATCATATTAATTATAATAATTTTAATTAAAATTATATTTAATTAATTAAAAATAATTAATTAAATAATTATAATTAATTAAAAATAATTAATTAAATAATTATAATTAATTAAAAATAATTAATTAAATAATTATAATTAATTAAAAATAATTATAATCAAATATATATATATTTTTTAAATCCCTTTGTCCGGTGTAATTACAGGATTTTGCCGGAGTTGCGCACGGGAGGGAGACAGTTACCTACGCAGCCCGCAAGCTCTCGTTCTTGTTTCCGATTCAACAAGAGGGAATGTCGGCCGAATGGCATAGAGGGTGGCGAGCTCCACTATTTAGTCCGATCAAAGTGTCGCAACTTTCGATTCGACCGCAAGGGGAAGTCGTCAGAGCGAAGTCGTTCGGCCACGGAGGAGCAAAGTCGGTCAACCACGAAGAGCTTACAACCGGCAAGCCCCCTTGTTGTTTCCGATCAAATTGTCGTAACTTCCGGTCAGGCAGTAGGGAAAGTCGTAGAAGGAACAAAGTCTGACAGCCCGAATGAGACGAAGAAGCGCGCGTTAGGTAGAAAGTTATCTCACAGCCAGCGAACTCCCGTTTGTGCTTCCGATCAAAATGTAACTTCCGATCCAGCAGGGCGGGAATGTCGTGGAAGGTGCGAAGCCGAACAACCTCAAGAAGCCTGAGCGAGCTCCGTTGTTGGTTCCGATCAAAATGTTGGAACTTCCGCTCCAACAGGAAGGAAATGGCGTCGAATGGAGTGAAGTCGAACAGTGGGGAGGAGTCGGAGAAGCGTGCGAATGGGAGAAAGTTATCTTCACGGCCGACGAGCTCCTCTACTTGCTTCCGATCAAATGTAGTAACATCCGATCGTGACAGGAAGAGGGAGTCGGGGAGAGAGCGTGAATTCAGAGAGGACTCGCGAACAAGAGCCTTCGTGCTCATTATAACGACGCGAGAAGCTCGTCGTGCAGAGTCGTGGACGATGCGACGTTGGGTGTGGCCTCGACGTGCGAGCGACGTGGGGAGCGACGTGCTGCGGCAGAGAGGTAAGAGATTTTTATTTTCTTTTTTTTTTTTTTGTTATACAACAGGTCAACATATAATTATTGTTAATGAAAATTTTAGTGTTGGATCTCTTTGTGAGTTCTAGAGTTCTCTTTGTGAGTTCTCAAGTGAGGAAAGCCTAGGATAGGCTCAAAGCAATACCCAACAGCCCCTTGGTGGAGCTCTTGGTTTTCTACCCCATATCTTTTCTTCTCCTCTACTGTTTTCCTCACCCACCCGCCGACACTCTTGGCCCCAAAGCCACCGGCCACCTCCACTCACCGCCGGCCTCCAACTGCCAGCGCCCAGCCGCCGACCACCACCCGCCGGCCCTCCACCCGTCCCCCTTTGGTGCCATTCCCCCCCCCCCCCCTCCCCTGTAGCCGCCGGCCTCCCTCAAATCTCCCATGAGACATAATTGACTTTCCTTAATTAGATCCTTAATTTTGGAAATTTTCTTAATTGTGTTTCAAGCCAGATTTGAAATTCAAATCAATTCTCTTGATTGCCATGCATTAGGAAACTTCCCTAAATTGAAAATTGAAGTTCCGTTCAGATTTTTGTTATTAAAATCTGTCATTAATTGAGGGCCCCATTTTATTCATTACCAAGCTCCTTTCTCTCTCCTTATGGCCGGCCACCTCACCCCATTGCTTCTCTCTCTAATTTTCACCTCACTACCACTTATATACCTCTTTAATGCCTCCTATCACATAATTACATCCATATTTCATCAGTTTCAATTTCAGATTTCAAAATCTGAAAATTGAAACAGATTCCCTCTTACCTTGGACCCGCCACCCCTTTCCTCCTCCTGATTTCTTTCTTTTATTAATTCCCAATTAAAAGCCCCTAAATCAATCCCAATTAAATTCTCATTGGGTTTGATTTAATCTTACTCCTAACTGAAAGTTTTATTGACTACATGTAACGGCACCCCTTGGCAGCCATAACCGTCTCTTCCCAAGGGCCTCACTCCAGGATTTCCCTCTTTGGGAAAATCTTTAACTGCTGTCCATTTAATACAGCAAGTCTCCTCCTACTATCCTGGATTCCCGAGAGGCTTATCCTGCTATCCAAGACCTCTCTGACTTGGGGAATGGCTGTCACATTTTTTGGATCTTGTCTAGCTGCGATTTGAAGCATTTCACGTGCCAAACTGGTGTTCCGATCTTCATTTGCTGCTGGTTATACACCTTTAAGTTGTTGTCCAGAAGTTGAGGCCTCTTTTCCTGAGATCCCAGCTCCACTACCTTACAAAACTGCTGTTCCGAGAAGACCAGGTTGCTGTCCACGTCGTTCCCAACTTGCAAACAACCTTGCCGGAGTGTGTACCCCTCTTGTCTTTGGGTAACCTCGACACCCGACTATCTATCTTCATAGTTGCATCCTTGAATGTGAATTTTATTATCTTCATGAAGATCCTATTAATGCTTCTCCGCTAAAGCCTAGTAATTAGAAGAGTTGTGTGAGGGATCATTCATAGCCTAATCTTATTGTTAGTATTGGAATTTATTGTTGGAACAATCTACGCATGCAATGTTAGATTAAGATGGCTATCTTTTGAACTTAACTTCTATGCATGAGAATTAACCTAAGCTAAGTACCACTTAATATTTATCTTATCGTTCAATTCCGCATTAGATATTACTTATTATTGCCTCTAAATCTAAGCGTGCAAACTTCTTTAAGCAAATCACCTTCGCATGGATATGTTTCACATCACAATATATCATCTACATTGAAAATAAGAGTAATAAACATCTTAAGAAATTAATCTAAAATATAAGCCCTAGAATTGATTTTTTTTTCCTGATTTTGAGAAAACCACAGCCCTTGCATGAAGTTTCTTATATTTGGTTTGGACGAAGCATTCAATACTACTACAAATCATGACAAAATCATCATTATTACACTCTTGAGTACTTTTCTTAACACTGACAACATCAAAATATTATCATAAATTTCAATATGTTATTAAACTTCCACAAGTAAATCATATACATGTTGTTAAAATGATGCATCGGAATCAAATATACATGCAGTGGTAAATGAACAAGATCTATAGGTTTTATAGGGTCCAATCCATCAACAATTTCAAATGGGGCTTGCCCATATATTTTCATTTAATGTTATTGATGTGAAACGTATTAGCATGGATGATTAAATTAAGGAAGTTTGCACGCTTAAATTTTAGAGCACAATAATTATAAGCTTTCTCTTGATGATAAACGACAAAATAAAAATGATAAGGTGATAAAATAGCTTTGGTCTAAACACATGCGAGAGGTTGAGATCATTAAATAGTCAACTAAGTCTTACTTTGCATACATGAGTGGTTTCAACGAGAAATTCCAATGCTAACAATAAGATTAGTATTATGAAGGGCCTCTCTCACAACTCATTCAAATATTAGGTTTAGCGGAGGCGATAAAACATGCGCTTTGTGAATCAAATTATAACCACGAGTAGAGTAAACTCAGAAGATAGAGAGTGAGTGAAGAGTTTACCCAAAAAAAAGGAGTTATGAAGCTATGACGATTGCGGGAATGAAGGGGTAGCAGCCTTCAAACTTCTGGAACCACTCAGCAGCAATGGGTGTCTCCTCGAGCGGCTGGACGACACTAGATCTCCTCAGGACAGCAGCTAGGACTGGTTCTGGACGGCTGGACAGCACCCTAGTTTGTTGTGGTCAACAAGATAGCAACCTATTGTGCCCAGGGAAACTTCTAGACAGGAAGAAGGGCTGTCCCTTAGATCTGGACAGCAATTATCGCTCCCGGGATGGCTGGACGTCGGTGAGCTGCTGCAGGAATTTCCATTAAAGGTAGTAAGGGTCCGAGGAACCATTAAAGGTGGGTAGACGGTAAGGTGGCTCAAAGTGAGGTCGTTGTGGCTTAAACTCGGGTCTAGGTTGAAAAGCAGAGTGGGACACATAATTCGAGTGTGGATAGTCAACGGGTTTCTCTGTTATCATTCTAGTCATATTGCCCACTAGGTTAACGATGTCATCTAAACTCTTTTGGAGTCTTATCGGGTCCATAGAAAAGAGTCAAGTGAAACTCAAAGATGATTGGGTGTAAGGGACGTCATTTAGACTCTAAGTTAGGCTCACTTAGACTCACTACAGGGTGCAGAAAAGTTTGGACAGCAAACCACAACAGTTGGTGAAGAAGCCTAGGTGTTTAGGATGGGTTTTGGGGTGGAGGAAAACACCTAGATGCTAAGGTAGGATGCTCCTAATACCTCTATATGCTGCTGGAATCCTAAGGACAGCAACCTAATACAATGAAACAGGTTGGCTAAGTGTTGGGGACAGGTTTAGAAGGTTGGACAGCAACTTCTTAAAGGTTTAGGGTCACCTAAATGTCCCTAAATATTGCAGGAAAAGAAAGGACAGCAATCTACAACATGGCATAAAGTTTTCTAAGTGTTGCGGGTTGGTTGTAAAGTGTGGGCAGCAACATAACAGGGGTTTTGGGGCACCTAAAAGTCACTAAACAGTGCAGGAAAAGTCCTGGACAGCAAGGTTTTCTAGGGTGGCAAGTGACCTAGGTGATTGGTTAGGTAGAAAATGATAAAGATAACACTTAGGTAAGATACAAATGAATGTTTACAATTAAAATGTCATAAAGAAAATTACTGGATAGCAAAGTAAAACAGTGAATAACAATATCTAGATGATGTTATGCACGTAATTGACGAATGGCAATGTAAACTAGACTCCTAGGATGCATCTAGCACAAACAAAGCATGCTAGCCATGCTCTGATACCAAGATGATGTGAAACGTATTAGCATGTATGATTAAATTAAGGAAGTTTGCATGCTTAAATTTTAGAGCACAATAATTATAAGCTTTCTCTTGATGATAAACGACAAAATAAAAATGATAAGGTGATAAAATAGCTTTGGTCTAAACACATGCGAGAGGTTGAGATCATTAAATAGTCAATTAAGTCTTACTTTGCATACATGAGTGATTTCAACGAGAAATTCCAATGCTAACAATAAGATTAGTATTATGAAGGGCCTCTCTCACAACTCATTCAAATATTAGGTTTAGCGGAGGCGATAAAACATGCGCTTTGTGAATCAAATTATAACCACGAGTAGAGTAAACTCAGAAGATAGAGAGTGAGTGAAGAGTTTACCAAAAAAAAAGGAGTTATGAAGCTATGACGATTGCGGGAATGAAGGGGTAGCAGCCTTCAAACTTCTGGAACCACTCAGCAGCAATGGGTGTCTCCTCGGGCGGCTGGACGACACTAGATCTCCTCAGGACAGCAGCTAGGACTGGTTCTGGACGGCTGGACAGCACCCTAGTTTGCTGTGGTCAACAAGATAGCAACCTATTGTGCCCAGGGAAACTTCTAGACAGGAAGAAGGGCTGTCCCTTAGATCTGGACAGCAATTATCGCTCCCGGGATGGCTGGACGTCGGTGAGCCGCTGCAGGAATTTCCAAACAGCAAATGGAGATGTTGGGCAGCAGTTTTCCTGGAGTTTTGGAAGGGATTTGGGAGGGAAAAATCAGCCAACTGCTGTGGGGAATTTCGGCCAGCAAGGAGGGGAAGCGTTTGAATTAATTCCTTACTTAGGAGTAGTGGATTTGGAAGGAATTAAAGGGAGATTAATCAAAAACTGACATTTAATTTCAGTTTTGATTAAATTGGGAGGGAAAGACTTGAATTTTGAATTTCAAGTCATAGGCATTAATGCTTTGAATGGGGGAATTAATGGAGGGGAGCCAAGAGGGGAGGAGGCCGGCGGTTTCAAGAGAGGGGAATGGGAGTTTCATTTCATAATCTGAAATTAATTTCAGATTATGAATGAAATTAAGGGGGTTATTTTGAAATTTGAATTTTGGATCAAGGCATTGATGGCATTAAACTAGCATTAAATGGATTTCCCCCTTGATGAGGCCGGCGGCATGTAGAGAGGAGAGGAGGGAGATTAGTGTGAACAAATAAATTTCCGATTAGGAGGATGCCACCTAGGATGAGAATTAGTAACTCCTCATGCCATGAAATTTGAATTGGATTCAATCCAATTCTTTCCTTATTTGGACTTTGGCAATTATGGAAATTTTGGAGCTCATTCAAATTTGAATTTTCGAAATTTGAAGAACAAGGTGGGTGATGACGTGGAGGTAAGTTATGAGAACTCCAACTTACTTTAATTTGAAATCGGAATTTATCAAATAAAACTTTCCTAAATTGGATTTCCAAATTAGGAAAAAATTCGAAATTCGAAATTCAAATTTCAAATTTGGAGCATGCGGGAGGGAGGAGTGGACAGTTGGGGAGGTCGCCGGCAAAGTGGCCGGCCGGAGCCGTGAGGGTGGCCGGCGGGTGGACTCCAAGGGGCGGCGGCAATGGAGCTAGGGGAACTTTGGGTGGATGAGGCGGGGAGGAAGGAGATGAACAACAAAAATACGAGTAAAATAGAAGATAACTAACTAACTCACAAAGAGATCGTAAGAACCGCGAACCTCGGACTCTTCCAAAGATTGGCGGGTATTGCGAATTACCCTCCTCGAGCTTCTCCTCTCATGAACTCACTAAGAGATCACGTGAACTCACTAAGAGATCAACAAAAACATGAAATTTTTCATTATCAATAATCATCATCCCTTTCCAAGAGGAATGGGAGGGCTTAAATAGCCAAATACATGAGGGAAAATAAAAGACACAATTGCCCCTAGGGCAAACATAAAACAAAGCCCTCAAGTGAGGGTAGAAATGGAAAAGTACAAATAACAAATAAAATACATGAAAATAAATAGACACGAACGTAGCCGTTGATCTTCGATGTCCTCATCAGTTATTGCATGCAAAGTCAATAGAAGCAAGATGCAGATCCCAATCACTGAGACCTTTTCAACCAACTCAATAGATTTTGAAGACATCTATTAAGCTCTTTAGTTTGACCATCAATTTGAGGGTGAAAAGATAATGAAAACTTAATTACTAAATAATTTCTATAAAATCTTTTAGAAGCAATAAAAAAATGTATAGCCTTGGCTAACCCATTAACCCAACTATTTCCTTAAAGAAGATTTTGCTACATAAGAAACACTGATTGTTTAGAGCCATGAAAAAAATGATCAAGCTGAGAGAATTTATCAATTACCATCATATATCATCATGACCATGAATAGTCCTAGGAAATTAAAAAATAAAAAAATAGCCTAGGGAGTTGAGGGGGATAGAAATTATAGTGCACATGCCAGCACGTTGTTTAATAGTTATTTTCATTTGGCAAGCATGCTACCGATTAGCATTTCTAACAATATACTTTCTTAATGAGGGTTAATAAACCCATACACAAGCAAATTTATGATGGTCACCTAATTATCATGATCCCGTAAGACACCAAAATTAATTTCCGAAATGATATGATCACGAAGAGAGCTCTTGGAAATGCAAAATATATTACATTTGTAAAGATATGTATCTTGAATCATGAAGGAAGCAAAAGTTACTAAGGACTTGTGATGAGGACATCAGAGCATGAATCAAAGGCGTGGTCGTCGATCTACGGCCACGATCGCGTCGATGACTTTTGGTTATTCTATGTATTTGTTTTATTTCGTTATTTGTCTTTTATTGTTATGTTGTAATTGATTTTCTGTCTTTATCCCTTACTTAAATGGAGGTCGTACGTAAGCCCTGAGGACATTGTTGTCTTTTTTATTTTCTTGAGTCCTTGTACTTAGCTATTTATAGCCCTATGTTCTCTTTGAAAAGTAATGAATGATTATGAGAATTTTCCACTCTTGTGTTTGAGAGCGAATGAGAGATCTTGGAGAGAACTTTGGAGAGGGAAAACTGATCACCCACCAACCTTGGAGACAGCCAGGTTCGTGGTTCTACCTTCTCTATCGTTTTTCCTCCTCCTTCCTCCCACAACTAGCCGCGGGTTTGAAATCCCTTCCTACCTCTTTAAGCCGCCTGCCACCATCCAATTTTCACTCACTACCGGATAACCCCAATTCCTTCTCCACCTTCACCTGATCAACCCAACGTCACCTTCACCCCACCAAAATTCCTCCTAACCATGGTTTAAAATTGCGCAATATGAGGCTCGCCTTTGCGCAATTCCAGTAAAAAATACCTCGATGCTTACGCCTCGAGTTTTTTTTATGAGGCTTGCGCCTCAACTTGGTTGAGGCCTGCCTCGCCTCACTGGCATGAGGCTTAAGCCTCAAGCTATATATATTAAAACTTACATAAATCTTGAAGCAAATGCTCAACATGGACTCTATAGGAGAGGAGGAAGGGGAGAGAGCAGTTCATCATAATAATGATTCAAATGAAGATCCCCTTAGTGATGACAGTGCTGATGACTTATGAGTTCTTATGTGATATATTATTGCTATTGATTTTTGGAAATTGGAATTATATGTTAATGAAAAGTATATTGGATTTGGGAAAAATAGAATTTTGAGTTGAACTATATTTCATGTTGTCTTATTATTGAGATATTTTGATTTCACTTCATGTCTTATGCTTTTTTATGTTTTATATTATTCACTCATTAGCATATAAAAAATTTGTTATTTTATGTTTACGCAATCTTTTGATTTTGAGGCTTACGCCTCAAAACGCCTTGAGGCTTACGCCTAGTCTCACGAATGAAAAACACCTCAATACCCGAATACGCAATTTTAAACATTGCTCCTAACCAAGCTCCACCAATTTCCCCCACAAGCCGCCGGCCTCCTTGCCCGAAAGCCCGTCCAAACCGCCGACCATAGTTCCCCTAGCCGCCGGCCTCACCCTCCCCCCCTCTTCCTCCCTTTTTTCCCTAATGCATAATTTCCTAATTTAGATTGAATCAAAATTGGACAGATTTTGAATTCAAATACAATTGATTTGAAATCCAAAATCTTTCTTAATTTATTAAATCTATTTTAGAAAAGTTTCTTAATTAAACTCCTATTTGAATTTTAAATGAGAAAGGATTTAATTAAATCTTTCCTATTTCTTAATTTTGAATAAGGAAATCGCTTTTAAATTCCCCACATCCCCTCCCTCTCTCCTATTACTGCCGGCCCTCCCTCTTGAATTCCTTTGGGAATTCTTTCCATATTGATACAAAACCCTCCACCCCTATTGGCGGGGTTTCCCCTCAACCCTCCACATCTTTAACTCTTTCCAAAATCCCTTATTCCAATTTGGAATTGAGCCCATCTCCTTCTTTCCCCTGCTGGCCGAAACTTCCCAAGACCTGTATACTCATTTCCTTCCACAAATCTTTCCCCAAACTCCATCTGACGTTGAGTTTTCTGCCTTCTAAGGCTGCAGCCAGAGAATTCCAGCAACTATTATTGTTTTCCCAGCAACTTGAAGCTTCAAAACTGCTGTTTTACAAGACCAACCTGCTGTCCATCTATTTCCACTAGTTTGAATAGCCATACAACCGTTGGAGAAGACTTCACTTGCTGATTAACACCTCGCCAATCCAAAAACAGCAAAGTACTACATGGATGGCCGACCCCGACACTGATTACGGGATTGTCTACGACGAACATGGATTCGTGCATATTCTCCATTCAACCTTCTTCGACGCTTGGAAGAGATCTCTTCTCCTCCAATTGAACCTCCACAAGAAACTATGTCAAACTTCGTCCACACATCGCCTACTTGTCTCCAGATTTTGATAAGGGTGAACTTCTTCCCCTTTTTATTTACTTTTCTAATCCTCCTAATCTTGTAGGTGATGGAGATTCACAAGGAGCCGTGCTTCACCTTTGCCTAAGCTTAGTAAAAGTAGGATTTTATCTCGCCATTGCCAAAGCTTAGTAAACGTAGGATTGAGTGCATTTTTATTTGCTTCTAATCTAATTGTTAGATTAGGGATTTTATTGAAAGCTATTTACTTTGCATGTTATTGAATTTCTAACTTGTTTTGATTCTCCAAGTGCTTGGCATGTGACTTAGCCTAAACGGAAGTGACCGCTCTTATGTTTTATTTGATCATTTTAATTTGCTAATAATTCTAATCTTAATTGCTCTTATCAAGAAATCGTGCAAATTCTTATTTCATCGTTTTAAAGCATATAGTCCTGCATCAACTTGCCCTTGTGATTATTATAAATCAAATGAAAGTCATGACACGATACTCACTCATATTCTATCAAAATCACATTGATGTGGAACGGGAGGTGGGGAGGTTTAAAAATTTTTGAATTTCAAACAAGAAGAATAAAGGTGGGAAGAGGTAATTAATATTCCCTAATCATAGGCCGTAAATTAGAGAATAAATAATTAGAGAGGAGAGAGAAGGTGGGCCGGCCAATGGAAGGAAGAGAAAAGGTGCCACATAAAATATATGTGGATCCATGCATTAATAGGAAATTTGAGAGTTAAATCTGAAATAATTTCAGATTTAATATTATTGAAGGATGTTTCCTAAAATAGATGTACTAATTAGGAGAGCATTTGAAATTTGAATATGGGATTAATTAATCAATCAATTTCAAAATTGATTAATTAATTAAATAAAGAAACTTCCCAAAATTAATGTAATTAATGAGGGTGGATTTGAAATTCAAATTAGATTAATTCGAATTTGAAATCTTTCCGAATTAATGACATTGGAGGGAAGTGATATTAGGCAAAGAGTTTGCTGGCAGGTGGGTTAGGGTGATAGTGGGGATAAAGCCGACGGATTGGAGAGACTGGCGGCTAGGGAGGTTGGCGGGGGGTGTTGGAGGTGGAGCTAAGGCGGTGGGGAGGGAGAAGGGAGGTCGGTTTTGTGGAAGTGGAAGGGTTAAAGGGAGAATCGGTCCGTGGAAAGCGGGGGTCAAGGGAGGAAGAGAAAATGATTTAGGGAAATAAAGATACAACCGCGAGCCCAGACACATCCTGCAGCTGACAGGTACTACGCTGCCCTTCACCAAGGTACTTCAGGCCACGAGCCCGGACACATCCTGCGGTTGGTGGAAACTATGAATTCCTCCCATAGGAATCTCACACAAGGTTCTTCCCAAATAACACAAGTGCAAACACAAAATTTTATTAATCATCCAACATTACATTACACAAGCAAGGATCTCTATATATAGGACTAAGAAATTAAAATAAGACACATATGCCCCTAAGGCTTATATAAGACGACCCACTTAAGTGAGGGTAAAAAAAGAAAATTCATAATAAAAATAAAAAATTACAAATAAAATTTAAGATAACGTGGGACGATGACGGCCGTCGATCTTCACCTCCTCCTTGGATAGGCATGGACGGTTGGATGTCCGCATCATTCTCCCAAGGTGGAAAAGAGCTCGAGTTCTTGTCCCGAGTGAGCAACCATGCTCTGATATCAAACTGATGTAGAACGGGAGGAGGTGGGGAGATTTAAAAAAATTTGAATTTCAAACAAGAAGAATAAAGGAAGGAAGAGGTAATTAATATTCCCTAATCATAGGCCGTAAATTAGAGAATAATAATTAGAGATGGGAGAGAAGGTGGGACAGCCAATGGAAGGAAGAGAAAAGGTGTCCACATACAAATATATGTGGACCCACGCATTAATGGAAGATTCGAGAGCTAAATCTAAAATAATTTCATATTTAATATGATTGAAGGATGCTTCCTAAAATAGATGTACTAATTAGGAAAGCATTTGAAATTTGGATATGGGATTAATTAATCAATCAATTTCAAAATTGATTAATTAATTAAATAAAGAAACTTCCCAAAATTAATGTAATTAATGAGGGTGGATTTGAAATTCAAATTAGATTAATTCGAATTTGAAATCTTTCTGAATTAAATAAGAAAAGAGGGGTTTTGGAGGGAAGTGATATTAGGCAAATAGATTGATGGCGGGTGGGTTTGGGTGGGGATAAAGCCAGTGGATTGGAGAGACTGGCGGCTAGGGAGGTTGGCGGGGGGTGTTGGAGGTGGAGCTAAGGCAGTGGGGAGGGAGAGGGGGGGGGGGGGGGTCGGTTTTGTGGAAGTGGAAGGGTTTATGGGAGAATCGGCCAGTAGAAAGCGGGGGATTTTGGTCGGCGGTCAAGGGAGGAGGAGAAGAGGATTTATAGAAAGAAAGATACAACCGCGAGCCCGGACACATCCTGCAGCTGACAGATACTACGTTGCCCTTCACCCAGGGACTTCAAGCCACGAGCCCGGACACATCCTGTAGTTGGTGGAAACTATGAATTCCTCCCATAGGAATCTCACTCAAGGTTCTTCCCAAATAATGCAAGTGCAACACAAAATTTTATTAATCATCCAACATTACATTATACAAGCAAGGACCTCTATATATAGGCCTAAGAAACTAAAATAAGACACATATGCCCCTAAGGCTTACATAGGACGACCCTCTTAAGTGAGAGTAAAAACAGAAAATTCATAATAAAAATAAAAAATTACAAATAAAATTTAAGATAACATGGGACGATGACGGTCGTCGATCTTCACCTCCTCCTTGGATAGGAATGGATGGTTGGATGTCCGCATCACATACACATTAATATGCATAGAGGTTAAAAATAAGGAAACCTACGACAATGCATATGTTGTGTTATTTTTAATGCCATGTGTTAAGTTTTAAGACAAAAGTGTAATCCTTAAGTTGTTCAATCCAACTGGTAAGTTTATTACACTTTTTTAATTTGAATTTATTTATTTTAAGGCCTTGTGATAAAGGAAAAATGTTACAATATCTTAATGCTTGCATGTGTACATAAAATTCTCTATCCAAAGAAAAATATTTTATTTAACCGAATTCAATTTTTCACTATAAGCAATTGGGTGACCTTCTTAGCTAAGGTCACAAATATTAACACGAAAGGCATCACATGACACCTCCTAAACATTTCCAAAATCAAATAGTTTAGAAACTTATGAATCACTCATTAATACCTTGATTTGTTCAACGGTTTTGGCAGCAAAAGTGTCTAATTAAAATTGTCATTTTTAATAGATTTGTCGAAGGGGCAGATAGACATGATTTCGAAAAATCCAAAATAATAAGCAAAAGCCCAATGAGCATAGACTACTTACAAGAAGTTGAACCAGGACAAAATAAAAATGAAGCCAAAATAGATTTGACTTAGACCTATTTCGATCAATTTTCGTCTAGTTTGGCATTTGGTGATTGTCTTATAGCCACTTGAACTTAATCAGTACAATAAAGATAAGGTTTCAATAAAATTATATAGACTAAGACTCATAATAATTGCATAAAATACATGAAGATTAAAACTAAAAGAAATAATATGTCCTTATTATATATAAGAAACATTTGTAAAATATATTTTAAAATTCATGGAATGCTTTATAATTAAAGTAATAATTTGTTAAAATATAAATACAAACAAACATAAAATAGACTCATGACCAAAAACTTACACTACATAAACTCTCCTATGCTACAAAGAATTCTCCTGTGGAGTGTTAAAATGTTGCTGAAGGGATAATTGGAGTTCTTCAATAGTACACGGAGATGGCAAAATCTATCTCAAATAGGAGAGATGAATTGGAAGTGCATCCCAAAGACAAGGTAATGCATGAAAAATAAATCCCCACGAAGAGGGATTAAGGGAAAAAAAAACACTCATATATTTCAAATATTAGCAGAAGATTCTATTCAACCAAAAAAAAAAACATGATTAGATCTAGAAAGATATCTAGAATTTTTATATGTATTCAAACATATATATAAATTGAGTCAAGCTTACTAAAAAACTAACTAATTTAGCTTTATTTTTTTAATTTGGTTTTTCTTTTAATGATTTGGTTTAGTTGTTTGGATTTGGATGGCTTGTTTATCATTTGCAATGATAATGCTTGAGGCAAGCGCAATAATGTGACATAAAATGGAGACATGGGTTCAACATTTATTACAATGCTAGCAAGCATGTGAGTGAGAAATTAGAGAAATTGATATGAGCAAGCAGACAATGATGCAAGCAAAGCGACAAAAGCGAATTCACTAGCAAAACACAAAAAGCAGGCATACATGAAGACAGAAGTAGCACTAAAGTAGTCATGTGCAAGGGTTGCGGTGAACAGATAGATCGAGTGACATATAATGCAAGGGAGTGTTGGGAGTAGAATGTGCAAATGTGCTGACAGATGACAAAGGGGATCATGAATGGTCACTATATGGGAAGGAGATGAGGTATACGTAAAGGTTGGCAGCAATGAAGGTGGGGTGCAGAAAATGTCACCATCCTTTGAATCAACACAGATAATGGTAAGGTGGTCCCATGAACTATGCTATATGAGAGAGGGCTTCGAGTGTGAGAGCTGCAATAGTGGCTAGGAAGATAAGAGAAAGTGGCACAAATGACTAGTGTATAGAAAGAGGGTTTAGAGGATGAAAAGAAGCGAGAGGGGCATAGCAAGGAGGAGAGGTTTCGATGTGAGAGCATGGGGTTTGGGCCATCAAGGGCTAAGCTTTCAATAATTGATCAAGAGGGATGGGGTTTGATGTATCTGAGAGCTACAAGCTAAATGATTGCTAGGTTTTGGAGGGTGCTAACGTGGGTGGTTGCCGTGATGCACAATATGCTAGAGTGTCGAGCAATGCGATGCACGGTGATTGTGCGACATTAGTAAAGGGTGGGAGCTAGTGGGCAATGATGAGAGATAGTCAACTGAGTGTGGTGATGCTAGAGTTATCGAAATGAATGAAAGAAAGTTTCATGTCTGAGAACGTATCATGTAGATTAGCTTTGGGAAAAGATATATAGCGGGAAGAGAGATATGGGAGAGAAAAATATATGGACAAGCTTAAATAGATCAATTAGCTCAATTATTTATTCAATAACTAATCATCAAGAGCCTATAATACAAGATTGTAGCACCTTTATAAAATATGATTCATAGCGCTTCCTTAAAATACATGAAGAATAATATGGAAGGAATTGACAAATCATTATTACATAAAGAAACAGGTTTAAAAAAAGTTTTAAACTTAATGGACATATTTGATGTCTGATAATTATGCTAATAATTAATTAAATAGAAATAAAGCCAAAAAATTGACTCATGACCACTGCATCACATTATTGTTGCTCAACATCTACTATAATATAAAAACTGTAAGAGTTATCAATTATCAGTTTCAGTTTTTTTATATGTTCACGTTTATGAAGCTTTTTTTTTATTTCAAGCAATAAATTCTCCATGTCCATTGGTCCGTTACAGATGACAGAAGCTAATTAGTATTTTGAAAATATACCATGTAAAATTTTAAAAATAAATTCATGCAAAATGGAAAAAAAGAAAAAGATAAACAAAAATTCCCTATCATGGACATTCAGCTTGCTGAAGTAGGCAACAGATTAACAACTTCAATGAAAGAAAAATGTTCACAGAAGCACAGGTAGACAGCAAAGATAACGACCACTGATTAACATGACCGAAATGAAATTGAACCAAACCTTGTCCAAGTATGAGTCCAGACATGGAATCCGTCGCCTAAACATGATTAACTGCATGAAGATGAAGATAACTATTGTATAAATAAGATTCTCATAGTAAATAGTGTTATGTACTGCATAACAGCTATCAAGCAAAAGAGAAAAAAAAATTACAAATGCTAATCTAAGCAATTAAAATAATATGCATTAACGATTCAGAGTTAAATATATATATATATATATATATATATATATATATATATATATATATATATATATATATATATATATATTATAATAATAATAATAATAATAATAATAATAATAATAAAAAAGTAAAAAATAAAAATAAAAAAATAAAAAAATAAAAAAAAAATGAAAAATAAATAAAAAATAAAACTTAGAATATAGTATTTACTTTCCCTTGATTGGAAGTACACGTTGAGAGAAAAAAGAAAAAATATAGAAGAAAGTTTTCTTCATTATCCCCATGATTTGTTTCTCTTTCAATTTCAGTATAAGTAGACGGAAAGGTATCCAGATGAGTAAATTTCATAATACATAAACTAACCTTATGTAAGAAACAAAATCAATTTGCCGCCAATACTAAGGAGACTTTGTACATCAACAAGGTATATATATGTCAACTAATAATTTAGCAAATCTTTTCCTCTATTTTCTTTCATGTCAATTAAGAAATGAAGAAATCATTTTCTTTTCCCGAGTAAAACTCAAAATAAAGAGAAAATAAACACATTTATTTCCTCCTCTTTTCTCCCACTTCAAATACTTTATTTTCTTTCCTTCGCTCCCAACCAAACTTAAATTGTAGAAAGTTGGTTGTTTTTGGATTACAACTAAAACAAGTTCCTGAATTAGTTGAAATGCTTGACATGATAGAATACTGTTGGGCCGTACGTTTTGATAAAGACTATAAAGCATTTTTCATATGACGGAAGAGAGTGATGCATTTATATAGAAAAACATCAGAAATCAATTTTGATTCATATCCACTGTCACTTCATGAACCATCGTAGTCTCATATTTTCATGGGAAAAATATTAGGCCCTCTAATACCTAATGAGGATGCGTTAACTACTCTAAATATTATCTAGCAAATAACATTTGATTAAAAATTAATAATAACATACTCAGGACAAGATATTCAAGCTACTGGAAAATCCAGGAAGATGCTAATGGTGATTAAGACAAACTTTAAGATCTTAGTTCATTTGTTTGGACATAAATTGGTGGAGGGAAGCTGCCCATCAAATAATTTTGATTTTTTTTTCCCGGATCAATTTCACTGCTTAATATTAGCTCAACTAATGAGATAATTCCAATCTCACTGCTTAATATTCGATCAACTAATGAGATAAGTCCTAAAAAGTCCAAAATTTTCTTATGAAAACCGTTCCTTCATCAATTATACTACAAAGAAGCACCGAAATTGTGGTCGTATCAAATTGGATCAGCTTTAGTGAGTTGAAGGATTAAATTCAACATTTAAAAAAGTCTAGGAGAAAAATGAACAAAAGCATAAAAAGTTTAGGGACTCTATTTTAGTTATTTACTGGGTTTGAAAATAAAAGAGAAACGCTGAAAACAAATCAAATAAATCGTAGGCAGTAAAGAAAAATAACAGCAAAGAAAATTAGAGGATAACAAATGTTTAACAAGTTCTAAGAAGCCAAATTATTTTCTTATCATCAAGGAATTCTGAAAGAAAATTGATCAACATACCTTGTGTTGATGTACTATTCGGATCATAAGCATTATACCAATTGCATCGTAGCAATTTGATAGTACCGTGTTAAAATGCTCATCAATAACCGCGAATGGTCCTGGAAATAGAAATAACGATTTCTAATCAAATTCCATTTTTTTCTTTTTATTTGGGAATGAAAATTTCCTGATCATGTTCGCTCTCCACAAACCACAAATTCCAGGATAAACATTTATTGATTGAAATTGTGATCATCCTTTTTAAGACATTAGCTAAAATGAAAATATTATCTGCTTTAAAGGAGCTTAATATTTCAATATTTTTCGAAGGTGAAGAGCAACCATTATTAAGTTAGATCAAGAAACAAAGCAAACTTACAACCAAACACAGGGATAAAAGTGTTTAATACAAATTACAATGATCTAATAAAATTGTTTCTGTCCTGCAATCATAAAAAAAACACCTGATTTTAAAGCTCCAAAGTAACGTAAAAGGAAACCATTGAAATGTAGGGGCCTCATTGACAAAGCATCTAGAAGCATAAGTTATTTCTCCTTTGATAACTGAAAAGAATTTGAGAACAGTTAAGTGTGATTTATTCCACCATATGTGCTGAATTTATAGTCTTGAGAACTTTTCAAGTAAGAAAATATAGGGATTAAGGGCCGAAAATCCGGGATATAATAACAATAGAATAATTACAATAGGTAAGCAATTAAATGATGACAGTCCGTCCATGCATATAACAGCTCAATGGAATGGAGGAGGCAGCTGGATTGATGAGTTAGTGTGGGATCAGCTGTTGGGTTGCTGGGAGGTTGCTGGTGCGCATGAAAGGCACAGTTAGGAGCCAACAGAGAGAGGCTTGATGAAGGGTGGAGTATAGGGAACTTGTGCGTATTTTCACTCTCCCTCAACCGAATAAATGTATATTATCCATTCCAAACTCATTTGATAAGTTATGAAGCATCGTACTTGAGAATCATTTAGTGAGTATATCAGTAAGTTGATCACATGTGGTTATGAATAGGGTATAGATTAGACCACTGTCAAACTTCTCTATAAAATATCTTTCACCTTCAATATGCTTTGTATTGTCATTTTGTATGGGCTTATGTGCAATATAAAGGACTGACTTGTTATCACAATAGAGCTTGATAGACATTTCCATCTTATGTGCAATATAAAGGACTGAATTGTTATCAAAATAGGATTTTATAGCCAAGATATCACCAATGAGTCATGGTCATCCCAAACTTTAAGCATGGGATCTTTTTGTTCATGTCCAATGCCAAATAAATAGCTCAATTTTCCTCTTCTTTTCAAGAACATGTGAACCAATTGTGATCAGATTATATAGTTCTTTCAATTTAATCGGTATTTTAAATAGATGTTTTGCAACTATGCTGTTAGATTTAGATTGCATCCTTCAGTCCAAAGAGAACCTGAGACCAAGAGAATACAAACAATGTTATTGTTATCCATGGGGAGGAAAACCATGGCAGCAATGTGTTCATGAGGAGAGTTAATGATAGAAACTGAAAGGTTTCTGTTTCAGAAATAAAAAAGAAAGAAAAGAAGACATTTTGCAAAAAAATCCCAGAACTGTGATACCATAACAACAAATTAGAGATTAGTTAAATGTAGTTTATTTCACCATATGTACTTATACAATCCTATGAACTACTCTAATGGGAAATCCACGAGATTAAGGGCTAAAAATTAGGGATATACAGGCAATAGAATTGTTACAATAGGTACAATAGGCAAGTAATAATGATAGCCGATCCATGCATAAAACAATCAGCTGGATTGGTGAGATGGCGTGGGGGCAACTAACTGTTTGGGTGGACGTGTGAAGGGCACAGCTGGGAACCCAAGCAGAGGCGTGAAGAGTAGAGAAAAAAGCCAGCAGACGGATAGCATATGCAAGCGTGATGAAGGACAGAATCAGGATAACTTGAGAGTTTCTTCAATAACTATAGAGAATGTTTAAAAAGCACATATTTACCAAGACAACATAATTCCAGCGTAAATTTAAAGTTGCTAAAATAAATTCCCCATTTCATCATTCGATCCTTGGGATCCTTGTACCAATCAAATGTGCTAGGATACTGTTCTCCAACATGTCACTGTGTGAATTCCCCATTAACACAATATATATCTGGGTTAACCCAACAAGTGTTAACAAAAGCTCATCCTTTATCTTATAAATAAGGGATTAGATGAAAAAAAAAAAAAGTTCTAGAATATATAATAAATTTGTCAAACAAATTGGCAGTAGAAACAGTTGAATTTTTCATTAACTGTTGGAAAAATTAAAATGCAAAAATTATACCAGAACTCTAAATGCATGAACCTTTATAGGAAACTTTAAAGAATACCTGCAAAAATTTCATAGAATATGGAATCTTCTCCAAAGAAATCATCACAAAATAGGTACCTAAAGAACACTTGAAACAGTCAACTGGATGAGTTCAATTTATGAGCACAATAAGAGAAAAGTTTAAGCAAGCCAGGTTCTACTCTGAGGTAGCAGTATCTATCAAAAGCTTGTGCAAGCTCCTAAAGAGAACTTCATATGGATATTTTTGGGAGTTGGCTTCAGCAATATGCGGAATTAATGCGGGTTGGTCGATTTCCTGAGGAAAGAAGAAAACTATTCATGGACTGAACATCAATACATGTGAAATGGTTAATTCTTATTTATGCAAAAAACGTATTTCAAAATTCACAGAGTCGACAGACTGAATTTCCAGATTAAGAAAAAAACTTAAGAATGAGAAGTTTCTCCTCCTCCTTAGGGACAATCCGGACACATGCAACAACAACAACAACAAAATCAAGCCTTTATCCCACTACGTGGGGTCGGCTACATGAATCCGGACACATACTTGAAGAGAATCATTCCTTCAGCATACATGCCCAGAATAAAGGAAAAGGAAAGACCAGTGGACTGCGTGTCAGGCATTAAAAGGAAAAGAAAAAGGGTTAAACAAGATGAAATTTCCCGAGGAGATCAAGAGGTTCTTATCTAATAAAGTATAACTAATCAAATAACTGGAATCGCTTTTCCTTTTGAGTTTGAACATGCCATGTGTTGTTGTATTATGATCCATGCAAGCAGGCAAAGCTTGAAGAAGAAAAATGCGTAAAAAAGAGAGGTTGAGCACATAATATAGAATTCAAATAAGTTAAAGTGGCTCTTGGAATATTTTGATAGCATCCACGAACTTCTTAACTCACTATCAAAAATCCCCAAATTCCATGTTTCAACCACTATAACAATAACTGGTATGCTGGAAGTTAATGAAGTTCATGTACATAGATCCGAAATGAATTCCAATCATAATGATAAACTGATCCAATTGAATATCAAAGTTCAAGGTCTTTGACAATGACATTAATGAAAATTATAAAGTTAAAATTTAATGTAGACGATGACATGATTAAAAAAATTTGAAGTGAAAGTGTCTACTTTAGAGAAAAAATTGATCCAAAAGCTTTTATCAATTGCTGATTAGCTCATTAAAAAATCATTTATAAATCAATTGCTCATTTACAAATAAATTTATAAAGTACAAAAGAGTTTACAACAAATCTGAATATGAAAACTCTAAATTACATTTTGATGATTTGCTCAAGCACAGTCCTCGAAAAAACTGCTTCGAGAATTTGTCTTCAATCATCATATAGATTTAACTGCAATAAAATCATTTAAATAGCTAGAAAACTTCAATACATTGCTCAGATTTAACTGCAATAAATATTTTACTATTATTCATTAATCATTAAAAAATATATTATTAACAACCAAATGATTTATTTCATCATTAATTCTTAATCTATATAATTTGAAGTGTTTATTTTCAAATTTTATTAAACATAACACAACAATTCAACCTTGTTCATTCATCCAATAGCTAATTTGTTCATTCTTTTTGTAGAATAGAATAAAGTATATATTATTATAATAATATATTATAAAAAATTATAAAACTTAATTATAATGAGGTTCTGCCTTGACATGCCTTGAGGCGTTAAGCTTTGATGCGTGCACCTCATTTAAAAAATGCGTAAGTGATGGGGACATCGACAAGAGGTTTCGACGCTTTTATCAGAGGCGACACAGGAGATCGATGACCATGATGGAGAGTCTTTATTTTTTATGCATTTTTTGTATTAGCATTTTATGTACTAGTTATTTTATTTCAGTTTTTTTTTTTTTAATTTTTGCCCTTATGGGTAGTTGGTCGCTATTGTAGCCCAAGGGGCATCCTAGTCTTTTGCTTTATTTGTCATTTTGAGGCATATATATGGTCAACTTCTTATGTATTGGGAGTTGATGATTGAATGAAAATTTTCTATAGTTCTTGGTTCTCTTAGTGAGTTCAAGAGAGAAGAGGGATCTCTTTGTGAGTTCTTTGATCCTTCTACTTTTAATTTTTTTATTTTCCCCTCCCCACCCTCATACCGCCGGCAACCCTCCCTCCTTGGCCACCGCCGGCAACCCTCCCCCTTGGGCTCCACCCGCCGGCCCCCCTTTTACCCGACCGCCCCTCCATCCAGCCCAACCGAAATCCCCACCACACCCAAGCCACCGGCCCCTTGCTCCTCCCCTCTTCAATTTGAATTTCAAATTGATCCATGATTAGTTTCCTAAAATAACCCCTTAATTTTGGGTAGAGTAATTATTTGAATTCAATTCAAATAATTCCCTCCTACTTAATTCCCAATTTGGCAACCCCCCACAATTAATCAAAATCTGAAGTTAATTTCTGATTTGATTCCAATTAGCAATTAATTTCTTTTGGCCACATTCATTGAATCTAGACAAATCCCCCTCCTTCCTCTATGGCCGGCCCCCCTTCCCCTTGCCTTTCTCTCTCCAAATTACAATTAAAGCTCCACTAATTCCTCCCCAATTCCCTCCCCATTGCCGCCCCTCTTTCCCTCCTTGGATTAATTTGAATTTCAAACTAAACCCTCTCCCAAACTAATAAAAATCTGAATTTATCTCAGATTTCCTCCACTTGCCTCTTAGCCTCCCACCGTAATCGATTCCCCTTCTAGACCTCACGCCGGCTCCTTCCCCTCCAAGCCGCCACTGCTCCTTCAACCCTTGGCGAGGATGCATGGCGGATTTATTCGTGTTCGACCTAGGGAGACTCCACCGTTCGATCACCATTCATATCCGCCGGCAACCCTCCCTCCTTGGCCACCGCCGTGCAGCCCTCCCCCTTGGGGCTCCACCCGCCGTTATAAGCCATTACTCTACCCTTGATTGAAAGCGCCTTGGTTAACCATGCCCCTCCATCCAGCCCAACCGAAACCCCCACTCCAAGCACCCAGTAAGCCTCATTGGCCTAGCAAACGCCCCTTGCTCCTCCCCTCTTCTAGAATTTGAATTTCAAAGTTTAAGTATCCATGATTAGTTTCCTAAGAATTGTTCAAGCCTTCCCCTTAATTGGCACAAGCCTTCAAAGTCATTGCTCCGCTCCATCACCAAAAGAAAAGAGACACCTCCACTTCCTCAATCGAGATATGTTTCTATTAACTTCAAAGGAGAGTTCTCAAAATTAATTCTCACTTTCTACAATAAATCAAATATTGTTATTACCAAATCTATAAAAGATTGTGCACAACAACAACATCATCAAGCCTTTATCCCATTACGTGGGGTCGGCTACATCAATTTTTTCTCCATTGTGTCCTATTAAAAGTCAAATTCTCGTTTAAATCTAATAAAGAAAGGTCATTCCTAATATTTTCTAACCAAGTCTTTTTAGGTCTGCCTCTACCCATCTAATACCTCTACTCTCCTAACCAGGTCATCGAAAGGCCGCCGTTTTATGTGCCAAACCATCTAAGTTGACTCTCTCTAATCTTATCTTCTACTGGAGCTACTCCAACCTTTTCATGTATATGCTCATTTCATATCCTATCTCTAAGGGTAAAGCCACTCATCCACCTGAGCATCCTTCATCTCAATAAAAGACTGTGCACATGTAAAAAATTTCCTTCTGTTTCATATATTTTTCTTTTCATTTTACATTGGCCAAAACATTTTGGTCATTATTCTGTTTTTCTGTATAACCATCCTCCAGTGCCACATACAATTGCTTTAAACTGCTTAACTACAATGAAAAAACTCCCCAAAAGTCCACCACAAAAAACTTTGCACCAAAAATTCCATTTTTCATCAATTAATCATATTATCTCAGCAGGAAAAGGAAATGAAAGAACAAACAGATGAGAAGCACAGATGAAAAAAATAAGGAAATAATTGTGGCCACGTTTAAGCTTGCAAGGCATGGAAGTAAATGTGCTATATCTGAACACAACTACAAAAACTTGAAATGTGGCAGACAAATTCTGCATGGTCAAGAAATAAAGGCAGATTTATGCAAGATTGTGGTGCAATTAAGAAAACCCAAAGTGCAGAGAAGAGCTTTTTATGTTTTGTGAAACAAAAGCCGAAGAATTAATCAAAATAGCTAACACAAATATATCAGCATGCCAGAGATAAACCTTTAAAATATTTATTCTGCCTCCTAGAGCAAAAACAGAGGAA
The DNA here is from genome assembly GCA_016618105.1 of Dendrobium huoshanense. NCBI lineage: Eukaryota > Viridiplantae > Streptophyta > Magnoliopsida > Asparagales > Orchidaceae > Dendrobium > Dendrobium huoshanense. The sequence goes on along the minus strand of CM028359.1, from coordinate 20,109,352 downwards.
CGATTCTTTATTGTTTCTCTTGCTCTTAAGAAAATTCCTGTACTTCTAGTCTCAACTCCGATCAAATCAGTTGATGAAGCTATGTCCAGCTGCATTTTCTCCATTGCTTGTATGTATACACGGAAATGTGCGCTTAAAACCTGAACAGAAAAAAAGAAAGCAAATGACCCAGGAATAACATAAGTATTGACAAATATATAACAAATAACTCCGAGGACATCTAAAGTCACATAAGTTAAATATGTACGTGTCAATGAAAGAATAAATTCAAAAGTCCAAAGAAAATATAATAGCAATTTGTACAAAATCTAACATACCATTCCATGTTAGAAATTAAACACTTCTTGATAAAGAGTCTAAATTTATTCACAAAATTAAAAGCAGCAAGTAACAGTTTAGCATGGTTGCAAGCAACTAAAAAATCTAAAAAGAGACCATATGAGCTTGCAATAAAATATAACGCCTTTATAACATTTTACCTTGTTCATTGTATCAATGTAAGCCGCACGAACCTCTGTATAAATATCTTTACCGTGCTCCTTAAGGAAAAGAATCACATACCTGCAATATACCAGTAGTCATTTGGTAGAGATGAAAATGGTGCTCAACTTAAAAAGAAAAAATCAAATAAGCCAAAAAATATATCTACTCAATGTCAAATAGTTCATAAATAAATGTTCTCATGCTTTTCTTGTAAGTTGCTACTATAAAAATTTTAAAATAATTCAAATGAATGGATGAAAGAATGCAACAGTTACAATGATTACTGGTGATAACATTGATAATATGAGGCATCAAAATTAACACTATGACTTACTTATACTTTAGAAGAACATTTTGCTGCAGAATCTGAATATTAGTTTTGGGCTTTCTCAAAGCATAAAGCTTTTGAACCATAAAATCAAAAACCTAAATAAAGATGTTTGCCGCATTAGAATAACTAGTAGATCCAAGAAAAACAGAAACGAAAAAAATTTGTTTAACAAACATTAGCATTTAGAAATGAAATGCATAAATTTCAGGTAGTTATGCAGCCCTTGGAAACTTAAGCAAGGTTCTCAACTGGTTCAATTTTAGCATTCCATTAAATTTGAAAAAAAAAAAAAATAGAAGTAACATTTAGTTTCTCACTCATTATACTATTTGAGTACCCAAAATGCCATTCATATTGATCCAGCAAACTAATTTTGTTCACTCCTGAATGGCAACATGTGTGTCGGCCACCTGAGAGCAACGTGTAATGAAATGTAAAAAATATATATGAAAGCAGCATCTTTTGGAACCATTGTAGATAAGTTCATTACATTCAGTCCTATGAGGTGTTGATTTTAGGAAATTTCCCATCTAGATTCCAACATTTTAAGGGGAAAAATAGTTGAAAATAGGAAGATATAGACTAACAAAAGCTGATAAGGACTTCCAAGTCGTTCAAAAAAAAAAAAAAAACAATGAAGACTGTAGGGGACTAGCAATGATGGCTTAATCAAATACAAATTAGGGAATCAGATCCAACTGGAATTAATGATGAGGGTTGTAGAAGGACTAGCACAACTACTAGATCAAAGATGCAGGTTGTAAAAGACTTAGCGTCCGAATGCTAACCCTAACAAAATAATAGATTTTTAGTAATGGATTCGGGTTCATCAGGAAGGATGCAAACCAATTCTAACACCATGTAGAGAAAAGATTCTTCACCTCTCATGATTCTTATATAATGGACAACCACAATAACATACTATTTATACTTGGGAGGAAGGAATAAAGAGGAGTATCCAATCCTTCAATCATTCCCAATCAAATCTGAATGTTCCAGATTTCTAGCTACCTAAAGAGAAAGATAATATATACACTTTTATACATTGAGGATATTTCCAGTTTAAGAAAGAAAAGCCAATTACATATTATAAGATGCATCAAGAGTTCAAACTTTCAGCAGGGTGACTTCAGATTAGCAACTTGTGTAGATTCCGGATTTGCCATAAAAAATCTCACATTGTGATGTGATACATGCGAGGAGTTACAAAAGATTAATAAGAAGAATTTAGTAGAAGTTAACCTTTATAAAGTTATGCGTCAATTCAAAAAAAAGTTACAAAGATTCGCGGTCTTCCACTTGCTTAGGCAAAGAAATGCATGAAGAATAACCAAGACACTCTTAATCAAATACAAAGGCGGAGTAATGTAAAGCTTATAACACGAATCCAAAAGTTAATAATGAGATCTTTACCTTGAGAATCTATTCTCTCTCTACGGATCTAGGTTGAGCGGAGGAAGATCTTCCACGCTAGAAATGAAATGACCACTAGGAAGGATGAGCCGAGGAACATCGTTGTTGAGAAGGTAGCCAGAGTTGGAGGAGGCACGGAGCGTCCAATGAGGGACCACGGGGATTCATGGTCGTTGAAGTTCAATAGTTCCGACAAGACAATACACGATACGGTTGACATATCGTTCAACGGTGATGTCATACTCCTCAATCCGGTTTCGTAGAAGGGGGAGAGGAAGATGTCGATCTCCCCTTGCTCGTTATACGCGAAACCGTGATCGACCTTCAGGATCGGCCATGCACAGTTAGCATGGGGATGAGGGAACACGATAAGAAACCCAAAGAGAGAAGAGGTAGTGGACGGCTTGGAGAGGTGGAGAGGGTTTGATCTAAATCTGAAATTACTCTCAGATTTTTAGTAATTTGGGAGGGAAGTAATTTGAAATTTGATTTCAAATTGATTGCAACTAATGCGTTGATGGAGAATTAATGGGATAGAGCAATGGAAGGGGGCCGGCGGTATGGAGAGAGAGAGGGGAGAGAGGCTTAGAATAAAGCTGAAGATAATTTCAGTTTTAGAGAGTTTGGAGGGAAAATATTTGAAATCAAATTTGGATTCCAAACAAGGGTGGGGGAGTTAATGTGCGTTCAATGGGGGAACCCATCATGGGGCCGGTGGCATCAAGGAGGAGGGAGGGGATTGGGGAGGATGAGAGGGGGTTTCCAAATAGGTGATGATGACTAGGAAAGAAAAAATATTAAATCCACTTTGATTTATTTTAAAACTGGATTCAATATTTCCTAATTTGGATTTCCCTAATTTGGAAAGAATTTGAAATTTGAAATTTGAATTTCAAATATGATGGCTAGGGGAAGGAGGGCCGGCGGGTGGATGGCCGGAGGCCGGCGGGTGGATGGCCGGAGGCCGGCGGGTGGATGGCCGGAGGCCGGCGACCAAGATGACCGGCCGGCGGCGTGGGGAAGGTTGCCGGCGGCTTGGAAGCCCAGGGGGGCCGGCGGCAAGGAGGGAGGGGCTCGGGTTCTTCAAAGAAATGGGTGGAGGGAGGAAGGGAGAAAGAAGTGTATGTGAAAAGAAAAATGTGAAGCCACTAACCTTAACACCACCACTACTAGAACTCACAAAGAGATCCAAGATGCTCTCTCCTCAAGAACTCACAAAGAAGATCTAGGAAATTTTTGGAACTCACAAAGAGATCAATAAGAAAAGTTTTCATTCATCAATAATCCAATACATAAGAAGATGTCCATATATATAGGCCTCCCAATGATAAATAAAACAAAAGACTAGAATGCCCCTTGGGCTACAATAGCGACCAACTACCCATAAGGGCAAAAACGGAAAACTGAAATAAAATGCTTAATACATAAAATGCATCAAAAGTAAAGACTCTCCATCATGGACCATCGATCTCCTGTGTCACCTCTGATAAACGCGTCGAAACCTCTTGTTGATGTCCCCATCACATTGATTTCAGATTAATAAATGAATGGAGATTTTGAGGTGCTAACATACCCACTGCAGGAACAAAACCATTATTAGGAGCTCCGTCTTGCCATTTTACGGATAAAATTAGACACGTTAAAGGCATAACTGACCAAAAAATCAGCATGCTTAAATAAAGAAAAAAACTGAAATATATTAAAGGGCATATGAAACTCTAAAATTCCATTGTCATCATCATTATCATCTAAACATATCCAAAAGTAAGCCAGCATTGGAGAAAACCTCCAATATACTGGAAGACCCTATGATTAGCAGTCGATTCATCCCATTTCTAACATGAGGCCCCTTTCCTGGCTAAATAGCATGAACAACAATAACAACAACATCAAGCCTTTATCCTACTATAAGGGGTAAGTTATATGAATCATTTTTCTCCATTGTGTCATGTTAAGAGTCAAATTATCATTTGAATCAATAAGGAAAGGTCATTTCTAATATTTTCTAACCAAATCTTTTTAGGTCTACCTCTACCTTTCTTAACATAAGCCAAATCTAATAGATCTACTTTCCTAACCGGGTCATCGGAAGGCCACCATTTTATATGACCGAACCATCTAAGGAGACTCTCTCTAATCTTATCGTCCACTGGAGCTACTCCAACCTTTTCATGAATATTGCTCATTTTGTATCCTCTCTAAAAGTAAAACCACTCATCCACATGAGCATCCTCATCTCTGCAACACTTAACTTAATCTTATACTTCTCTTTTAATGGCCAACATTTTGCACCATAAAGCATTGCAAGTCTCACCACCATCTTAGAAAAAATTTCCTTAAATTTGAGAGGGACTTTTCTATCAAACAACAAGCATGATGCATTCCTCCACCTCAACCATCCAACTTGAATTCTAAAATAATATCCTCAAAGAGGATGTGAAAAATGTCAAACCTGAAAGGATGATTCAACATATAAACAGTCTATTTTCATTGTCATGTAGCACCAAATTTTTCTACAAATGAGTAGCCTTTACATTAAGTAGGAAATAAACTCATAAAGGATGTATCACGGTTATCATGATGTGAAACAATCTTATGCGAAAGTGATTTGCTTAAAGAAATTTGCACGTTTAGATTTAGAGGAAATAATAAACAAGATCTTATGCGGAATTGAATGATAAGTTAAATATTAAAGTGATAAAATAGCTTAGGTCTAAACACATGCGAGAAGTTGAGATCATTAAATATTCATCTAAATCTTACTTTGCATACATGAGTGGTTTCAACGAGATATTCCAATACTAACAATAAGATTAGTTGCTATAAAAAGATCCCTCACACAACTCTCCCTATTACTAGGTTCTAGCGGCGAATAATTAACATGATCTTCATGAATCTATTTATAATCATAAACGAAAAGTAAACTAGGAAGATAAGACATAAGAGAGGAGTCCCAAGAAGAGCTTTACCCAATGAAAAGATAATGTAGACCTCTTATGCGAAGGTCTGGATGCTTGAAAGATGGTTGGCAGCAGCCTTCAACTCTTAGTTGACTGTGGAAAGCCGTTTGGCAACTTCTGAGGAGAGAACAACCACTAACCTTGGTCTAGAATCCTTGGGCAGCGGGTGGGAATCCTTCCAAGCGGCTGGGCAGCTTTTGATCTTCGATGGACTGCAGCTAGGAGGTCTTCAGGTTGGCGAAACAACACGTGAAGCCTGCTGGGGTCTATGGACGCTAGATGGGAACCTTCAGGACAGCAAAACAGGGAATTCGAGAGGGCAGAACAGCAACTTTCCAGATCTTGAAATTCAAGACAGCAAAAGAACCAGTCCAGAAATCTGGACAGCGAATTGTGGAGCAGAATTTCAGGGATTTTCAAATCTCAGATTTGAAATCTGAAATAAAACTGAAATTACGTTTGAGAGGGGAGGTATTTAAGAGGTAATTAAGAGGTGATGAGGTGGTAATTAGAGAGAGAATCAATGGGGTGAGGTGGATGGCCACATGGAGAGAGAGAGGGGACTTGGTGTTAAGTAAAATGGGGCCCACATAGTCAACAAAGATTTAATAAAAACTAAAATATATTTCAGGTTTTTAAATCCATGAAAGTTTCCTAGTATGAGGGTTATTAATTAAGATTAATTTGAATTTCAAATTCAAATTGAGATCTAATTAATTTGGAGGACTCAATTCAAGGAACTAAATTAGGAAGGTAGAAATGAGCTTCATGAATGCTAAAATTTGAATCCAGGGTTCAAGGGGGAAGACCGGCGGCAAGGGAAAAGTCGGCGGGCTGGGGGGGGGCTGGCCGGTGGCCTGGGGCTACTGGTCGGCAGGTTGGGCTGCAGGCCGGTGGCCTGGGCAATCCAGGGAGGGGCGGCGGCAAAGAGCAAGAAAGGGGAGATTGTGGGGGGAAAATTCTCGGGATCCAAAGCATGAAACTCCAATCTCCCACTAGTGGCTTCAATCCAAATCTCCACAACAATGAATTGATCAAGAGAACTAAAAGAAAACAAAAAAAACAAGAAAAACCTAGAACTCACAAAGAGATCTAGCTTCTCCTACGAACTCACTAAGAGATCGTGGAGGTTTGCACTCACAAAGAGAACTTGAAATGTAGAACTCACAAAGAGATCAAAGTAGAAATTTTCATTTGTCAATAATCATCATCCCTTTCCAAGAGGAAGGGGAGGGCTTAAATAGCCAAATACAACAACAACAACAACAACATCAAGCCTTTATCCCACTACGTGGGGTCGGCTACATGAATCCTTTTTCTCCATTGTGTCCTATTAAAAGTCAAATTCTCGTTTAAATCTAATAAAGAAAGGTCATTCCTAATATTTTCTAACCAAGTCTTTTTAGGTCTACCCCTACCTTTCTTAACATAAGTCAAATCTAATACCTCTACTCTCCTAACCGGGTCATCGGAAGGCCGCCGTTTAATGTGACCAAACCATCTAAGGCGACTCTCTCTAATCTTATCTTCTACACATGAAGAAAAATAAAATGACACAATTGCCCCTAGGGAAAACATAAAACAAAGCCCTCAAGTGAGGGTAAAAATGGAAAATGACAAATAACAAATAAAATACATCAAAATAAATAGACACGATCGTAGCCATTGATCTTCGATGTCCTCATCATATCATGCTATAGATGATTGTATCATTATGTTAAGCGCAATTAAAACAAAAGCCAGAGAGCTGTATGACGTCATTCCCATAGGTTACTAAAAAACCTGAAGAATAATAAATGGAGCAAGACAGTAAGCAACTAATTAAGAACATTTGAGCACAAAAACCCATGCAAGTTATTCCAATTAGAAAATGCCTACCGCTTCCATTTATTCTTAGACATTCAATCTACAAATTAACCAATTTAAGTGGTAAAGACCGAATAATAACCGTACAGATAATTTTAGTTGTACAAACCATTTCTCATATTATAACATGATAGTAGAATATAACCAGTAGTATACGTCCAAAATAACATGAACTGACTTCAAATATACAATTCAAATGAACTTTCGCTGCCTGTCATGCAATTAATCAGAAAGCCTCATTTTTTAAATCTAGGAAAAGAATGCCATGTTCATGTAGAACTTCATTACCTTTGAGACTGCCTTTTGCCGAAGTCTTTCAAGTTCAGGCTGGACATCTTTTAGAGCCTTCGATGCCTTGATCATGGAATCTTCTTCAACAAATTTAAGCTTCTTGCTTAGTATCTCAAGGGTTCTTAGATATTCATCATTTACCTACTTGATCCAACATACACATTTAAAAACTTTGTCGCTATTTACCTCAGCGTGGCTAATTACTAAAAATAGAGCCAGTGAACATACGACATAAAATTAACAGAGACAACAAATAGCTTGGTTAAAAGATAATTCACCGCACATTGGAAATAACTCTATTTACAATAGCCAGGCCAGCCATATGATAACTGAAAATATTATTCAGGTGGTGGAAAGTAATTACTATTTCATATGTAAAGCAAGCCGCAGTTTACAGGCATAATTTTGGTTTATTGGCTGAGTATTTCAATACAAAATACTCCCCAATTATTCACTATCAATCGAGACCTCATAACAGTGATTGGCAATGGCATCATAGTTATGTAGGGTGGAAAGAATTTATAAGCTGCTGAAAGTGTCATCATCAGTGGCAGCTGCTGCTACAACCATCCTAACCATTTGGTCTTGATTCCAGAATAGCCATATCCTTTATAGCAACCCTAAAATAGCTAGCTCCTGAACCTCTTTTTCAACCTGTTTCTGACGTATAGTGATTAACATAGTTTCTTTGTACTTCATTGTATTAAAAGAACTTAATCATGGCTTTTTTATTTTTCCTATTCTCAACTTCTCAATTGAATCATCTTCATTGCGTAATACCATAAAAGTAAACCTCTCTCAATCCAAGAATTATGAGCCTATAAAAGCGAACAAATCACAGTTGAGTCTATTGCTAATGAAAAACTGAATGGCTTCATAGTAGAGTTTAATACCATAAAGGTGCGTCATTAATCACCCAGACAAGAAAATACCATTTTTTCAATTGAAACAGATGACTCAACAATCTGTGAAAGATATGATGCATTTCAATTGTGAAATTTATAGAATAAACCAATGTTACATAGAATAAAAAGTAATTCATCCAACAACTCATGATATAAGATAATTTAACATCCATGAGTTATCCAATTCAAAGTCGAAGAACTTAGTGTAGAAAACATATACAGAATTTTCAAGCAAATGATGCCAAGAACTTATGATCCTTGATGCACTGAAGGTATCAAAATGAAGCATTAAAAATAAAAAGAACAATTAACTACCTCGCCATCCACAATAACGTCAACCATCCTTGGAGGTACAATTATGTCTTCAACAAATTTTGACAATTTCGACTCTGCTGTCTGATGCCGAAACATGCAAGTAAAGGAGCTAATCATGAATATTCATTTTTTAAAAGAAAAATCAGCTGGTTAAGTGATCTCAATGAGAAAAAAAAAAAAAGGTAGCAATGACATGTGTTGCAATTTCACTTCCATTTTGCCTGTTTCTCAGAATAACAAGTTGGCATAGCAGGGAAAGTCAGAACTCAACACATACAATCAATCCAACCTGAACGAGAAAATACATGCCTTACGATTTTTCAGCTTCAGACCCATATCCATGGATTTCTCTTGAAGACTTTTAATATCTGAACTTATAGAGCCAATCTCAGCCTACCACAAAGACTTCAAATAAGTAGTCAACCTAAAGCATTTTCAATATATAAAAATAAGCAAAAAATTGCGAAAATGAATCAAATGAGGAATATATTATGTATACTGTATGAACTGATTATAAGATAACAGCAATGTTTTGAATAATTTTATCTACCCATCTATTCAGAGCATTTTCTATCCCTTTGTTGTACAAGTTCAAATCACCTAAATTTACTTACAACTATCTTATTTTCAATAAAAATCAGTCCAAACATTTCACTAAAACAATCATTCTTTAATTTATTCTTCATATTTTTGTCACAAACACCCATTTCAACACTTACGTCGCATTCCCGTTAACTATCTATGACTTTATTACTACCCAAAACTCATATTCATATAATTTAGCTATCATCTTATCACATAACACTCTTAAGATACTCATCCATTTTAATCCCCTGGTTTTAACTCAAGAAGTTGTATCTACGTGTGTGTGTGTGTATGTTCAGACTTATTAGACATGTATATCTCTTTTTTTTTTGGCCTTGTAGTTTATATATAGTTTCTTTAATTTTTTTTATGTATATTACTTTCTATAATTGTGCAATGATGATATTTTTCTTATTTGGAATATAATGAAGACAGTAATTTATTGTTTATGAAAGTGGAAGCTTATTTTCAAAAGAAAAATAGATAGTATTTATGATAAAAATAAGATATATGTAAAAATCATTTATTCTAATAACATTTTATATTTTTGTCACAGTTTTAATTTATTTCATCATAAAGGAAAAGTCAAATCATCAACAATTATTGATATTCTTATGACTTATCATTAAAAAAGAATTTCATAGACTTACATAAGGACCAAAGAGATTTTTAAGTATAATATAATTCTAAATAAGAAGAATTGATAAAAAATTACTAAGGGTCACAATTTAAAACTGGGATTAACTTAATGTTATTCCCATGATTCTTTGTATATTTCATGCATGGATATAAATTTATTCATAAAAGTATAACTTTAAAATTTTAAGATAAAGGTAATCAAGATTACTTTTTAAAACTAAGAGATTAGTAATTTAATTTAGAAGAATCATAAGTCATTTCGATGAATATATTTAATTTAGGCATAGCATTAATCTTATAAAATATCTTTTTAAAATTCTTAAGAGATCAGAACTTATTTTTCGACTCACTTTAAATGAGTGAAAATAGAGCAATTAATTTTTTACCTTAAGAAATACAGAAGCGACAAAATGAATCCTAAGAAAATAATAATAATTTCAATAATACAAAAATCATGATCTCAAGCTACTTCAACCTTAAATAAATCATGAGCTATGATGCACCGACACTTCTTCTTAAAGATGCGTGCAGTGTCCGACACCGTATCCGACACAACACTCGTCCGACACTCCTCCGACACGTGTCGGACACGCCAAAAAATGTGTCCGATTAAAAAATATTAAATACAAATTAAACACGCGTGTCCGACACGCGTATCTTAAATATTTTATGAATCTTTTTAAATATAATTTCTTGTATTTGGCGGGATTTAAACTAAATTTCTTATTTCCTATCCACAACACCAAATCAACGTCCGCACTTAATACCCAATCATCGAATATTCTCATTTTCATTTCTTTTTGGCAGTGAAGGTATTTTCATCTCCTCTCTCGGTGACTGATAAACGGGATCTACGCCTGACTCTCGACATCCTAATACTAATTATTTTAAGCACAAATTCTAGTTAAATGACTTATTATTTTTAAAATTATAGTTACTTAATTTTTATGCACTATTTTTTAAATATAAAAATTATAATACCGTGTCCAACCCATGTCCATGTCCAATATTTTCAATAACTAACGTGTCCGTGTTGTGTCGTATCCATGTCGCCGTGTCCGTGTCTGTGCATTAAAGATCATGAGTCTTGACCCAAGATTTTCATCTATTTTAAAGCAGCACATATTCAAATATTAATGTCAAGAAAATAGAAGATCTATCTTAAGAAAAAAAATTAGAGTAAATAAACCATAGAGAAATTAATTAGAACATGCAAACTAGAATTTTGATAAACATATACATAAACTCATATAGAAAAATAAATAGAGAAATAAAAGGATAAAATCAAAAGAAATTGAATGACAAAAAATGATGAGTAATGATAAAATTATACTAAAGTCAAATTTTAAAATCATAATTAACTATTGATACCCTCATAACTCTTTGTATATTTCATGCATGCATATTACTTTATTCATTGAGTTATAACTCTTAAAATTATAACATATTAACGATTGGATTACTTTTAAAAATAAATGGCTAGGAATTTATATTAGGAAAATCACAAATCATTTTTAAAATATTAATGATAATAGTACCAACAGACGTAAATATAGTTAGCATTAATTTTATAAATATCTTTAAAATTCTAAATAAAAAATAAGAACTTACTATTTTATTAAATTTAAATGAGTGAAATAAAATTATCAACTTTTAAGTATATAAGCAATCTATAAGTAAGAAGATGAATCCTAAGAAAAATATAATCCCAAAGGTAAGAAGCCCATGATTTCAGGCTATTATGACATATGAAACAAATATGAGTCAAGATCCATAATTTTACACTTATTTAAAAATAAATAAAGTTAATTCAAAAAATTAAAAATTTTACTTTTAAGGAAATAATTTTAGAATAGACAAATCTTAAAACAAGTAATTGAAAGAAGTTGAGTATAATTTAGATATACCTCCTATTATCTGATGTAGGCAGGGGGGGTTCAAAACAAGTTAGGTTTTATTTTTTGTGAGCTTTAAAATCCTCTACTAAAATTCAGCTCATTAATGTTGAGCTACTACTCTATTCAACTCATTACTTTAAAATTATATTCTTTAAGAATGTTCTCTCTTTTTCCTATATTCTTTAAACTCATTTACATCCATAATTGTTACTCTATATTGTTTGGTCAAACTCTCTTTAGAATCAACTTAAAACCTTTGTAAAAGATTTTCTTTCCTTAAAATAAAAAAAAAGTCTATTTATGATTTGATAGTTCACTTTTGAAAGTAAAAAATTGAATTTCATTCAAACATAATCTTGTTTTCAATTTCTAAGATTGGATTCCTTTAATCAAGTGAATTTCTTCTTGCAATCATAATGCAGTTTCACTTTTAGTTTCATCTTTCCTACAACAAAAGATGCATGTGAAATCTAAACATAATCATCAAATTCTCAAATAAAAAATTCAAATTGAGAATTTCAAAGCCAGTGTGATGAGAACAACCACAAGAGATTTCGACATACTTACCATCGCAGAATCGTAGATCGACGGCTACGATTCATAGTTTCTTCTTATGATGTTTTAGTGCATTTCTTTTAATTATTATTTAAGTTTTTAACTTGTACCCCTATGAGGGATTTGTGACATGTTGTAGCTTGAGGGCATTTGTTTCTTTTACATTTTGTGATTTGGAGGCCTATATATGAAGGCCTAGTCATTGTAATTTTTTCTAATTATGAATTATGAAGAAAATTTAAGCTTTCTTTGATCTCTTAGTGACTTCTTGAGAAGAAACCCTAGGTGGGTGAAAGCAATACCCACCAACCATTGGAGGATTCCAAGGTTCGCGGTTATACGATATCTTTGTGAGTTCTTGAGAAGTGAGGAAGCCTAGGAGAGGCTCTTGAAGTGCCCAACAGCCCTCTTGGAAAGCTCTTGGTTTGTTTATTTCCTTCATCAAATCCCGCCGCCCAAGTCACCTCCCCATCACCATGCCGCTGGCCCATCCCCCTCATGGCATTCCCAATATTGCCATTGAATGTTCTTGAGTATTTTCCTAATTTAGATGGGTCTAAATTGGAGAGAATTTGAATTCAAATTCAAATTAGATTTGAGTTTAAATCTTCCCTAAATTCCCTTCCTCAATTAGGCAACTCATCAATTCTATTAAATCTGAATTAAAATTCAGATTTATTCTCTCTACACATCAAGAAGCTTGGCCCTGCCAATTAAGTAAATAAAATTGCTCTATTAACTCACCCATAAGCCCCCCCCAACCCCCACCCCCCACCCCCCCCCCCCCCCCCCCAATTCTAATTAATTGGTTTCCAATCAAGGAACCAATTAATTAAGATCCTCAATCAATTTCCCTCCTAATCCTCCTACATTTCAATTTCAAACTTGAAATTCCCTAATGCCCACTTAAGCAAAATCTGAAAGAAATTTCAGAATTTTGTTCCTTCTCTCCCAACATCTACCGCTCCCTTCTTCCCCTCCTAACCCATCAAATCCTCCCAACAGCCTTCCCAATTGCCCTTCCCAAACCTATCCCACCTCCAGCAGCCATCCCCAAGCATTTTCCCACGACTTCTCCATGTTCTCCTGAGATTATCGCTGCCAGTTTTGGTTTCCAGCAGAAGGACCCTGCTGTTCTATACCTTGGAAGTCCATTTGCTAGGGTGCAAAGCACCCAAGACCACATAGAAGCTGTCCAAGTTGTTTCCAACAGTGCGGGTTGCTGTCCAGGGAGAATCCACACCTGTTTCTTGCTGTCCAGCCAATTGGAAGGTCTTCAAACGCTGCCCGGACGTTTCAGATTGGTGATCACGACTTCAAGAAGGTTCTTGGATGCCGCCTACTCCTTTCCAAGCCCTCCAACAACCACCGGAACTTCGTATCTTCCAATTATTTGGAGTCGTCTCTCCAACTCCGGCCAACTCTCCGTTGATCACAACCGTCGGCATCTTCTATCTTTCAGTGGCATCACTGGGCTTGCTAACCTTCGTCCTCCATTAACCCTACTTCCAAAGAACAGTCAAGAGGGAAACTCTAAGGTGAAAGTTCTAATTGTTAAGTGGCGGATTATCGTTAACTGCATGTTTGTTTTACTATTTTATTGTTATTATTTCGGATTGTCCTATTAATCTAACATGTAACTGCAAACTAGAAGCAAGTCGATAACCACGAAAATAGAAATTCTTAACTTAGTGAAACATTAATCTTTTAGATTCATTGCTAAAACAAATTTCTTAATAAAATTATGCAATTCCAGTGATTGTTTCACATCACAGTGGTATTCAACATAGCTTTAGTCTTCTACCAAAGTACTATCGGCATTGGTTAGGACAAAATTATTGTAAATTAAAGCAAAACGGGCCTTTTAATAGTAAGTTGACCAAGCTTGTAAAAACTATTAATCACGTGATAATAGGCATCGCAGTCAGCCATCATTTAGTGTGGACAAACGACACTTGAACTAAGAAAATGCCACATGTAAATCGTTGAGCAACAAAAATTTCCTGCACTTGTCCATCGAAAGCTGTCTCCAATCAGTGTATATTCATTTGTAGCCTGCCATAAATGGATTTCCTATCTTGAAGAATATCATGGTTAGGTTTACCCGTTGATAGTAGATAATTTGTATTACATGTTTATCAAAAAATAAGCTTGACAAAGTAATCCACCCACTTATTTTGTTTTGCCTCATCTGACATCCTAAGTCAAAATACATGTGCAAATTAACAGGCATCACACGAGTAATTTTCTGTAGATGGAAACACGTAGTGGGTTATGATGGTAACAGAATAAGTGATGCATTTAGATTTTTGCATTATTTTTGTTTTGAACAATATTAGTTATATTTTCTAGTTTTTTTGTTTTATTTGTAAGCTATCCAATGATGGTGGTAAATCCAATGATCATGGTAGGAAAAGGTTTGGGTTATGCTTACCTTGGGTTTGCTAGCTTTGGGGTCCACCTTATCCTTTGGGCTGTTTGTTGGTTTCAAGTGGGCCTTGGTTGTTTTCGGTTTGAGCCTTAGTTGTTGAAATTCTAGTGGTGCCAGCTCATTAATTACAAGTAAAGGTGGAGTTCATTGAGCTGATGTTTAGTCCTAGAATTAATGTGGGAATTATGAGGTGGAGCTTGCCTTTTTTCCTTTCTTTGGATTATTGTTGGCTTGGCTCATCATTTTGGCTTTAATGATGTTCCTGTGGTCCCCCTTCTCTTTTACGAATTATCTTGGACCGTGGCTGATGTTCTGTATTATGTGGTCCCCCTCTCTTTTCCGATTTATGGCTGGTTCCGTGAACCTGCCGTGGCTGATGCTCTGTTCCTGGCTGGTTCCGTGGCCTTGTTTTACTTGGAAATTGTTGTGACTCTTGGGATTTCAGCAAGGTGACTTTTGGCCTCATTTCTATTATTTTTATATGGGGATTTGAAGGGTTTTTTGGCTGTTAAGTTTCCCCTCTATTGCCTATATATATGAGATGCTTTGAGATGAAATGGTTGGTGAATATTGAGAGCAAAGTTGCTATAACCTGCGGGTTCTTCTTGGAAAAGCTTGCGAGCTTTGTTCCATCTTCTTTCTCCTCTAGGGAATACTTGCGAGTTCCTTCCCACCCTTCGTCTGGGCTTCTAACCTCTTTCATCTCTACGCAAGTTCCACTCCACCTGTATCTTTCTTCTAGTTCCGTTGGTAAAGTTTGTTGGCTGTTTTGGTGGATTTGTTGGCTGTTTTGGTGGCATTTGCTGGAGGAGTTTGGTAGGACGTTGGACCCCTTTGCAGTGGTGGACCCTTTGGTTTGCATATTTAAACATTATCTGAAATATATATTCCTACAATCGGTACATGTGAGGAGTCCTCTTGTAGGATGTTCTGAGGATAGCGTTTGTTTATTTTTAGTTTGTTTCTTTTGCTAACTTTTTTTTTGTTTTGGTTTGTTGGATGATCGCTTCTTTTTTAATTTGAATTTTAGTGGTTTATTTAGCCTATTTTGTTCTCCAAGTGGTGTCTTAAATTTCTAAAAAGTTAGTCTTGATTCTCTTTGTTCTCTCTTTGTGTTTTTGCTTCAAGTTGCATACATCAATAAGATAAGTTCTTAACCATTTAAGCATGAAATTTTGTTTTCTTTACATGATTCAATTTTTAGGAGTAATCAAACTTGTATTTGCCAAAACAATTGATAGTTTGTCAATAAAATACTTTCAGTGTTCACCTTTAGAGCCCAAATTAGAAAAGGGTTTAGTGCTCATAAAATGTTCTTTGATCTGGTAAAATCCCAAAACGAATTATATATTCCGAACACAATAATTCTATGGCATTACTGGATGAGACGCTGAAACATAAGCCAACTATTACTAAACATAAAAAACCTATCTAAAACACCACTTGAAAATGACATAGCAAAGTTGAACCCATCATCATGAAAAGTGTGGAAGGCTGATAAGGTTAAAATTAAAAGGGACAAAGATTGATAAATTAGCAAGACAGCTCCAAAGGAGGCTACAGATTAGATGATGAAACTTCTAAAGCTTTATAGAGCAATATGTATTCTATTGTCTATTCACCAAAAACAACATTCTATTAATCACTATGCTGAGTTTGTTGGCATAATCCAATTTGCAAAAAAAAAAAAAAAAAGAGTTCATAACAAAGTTCAACATTCAGTTTTAATTAAACAAATGAAAATTAGTTCTAGATTGATACCATTAAGAAGCGTGAACCAAAGGGAGCCAAAGCTAGTCAAATACCCTAGTGATCAAATCAATATTCAACCCACAAATCAAGCCTGGGGGTGAGAACCAATTCATGTTATTTCTACACCAGTATGTTTTTCAATTATCAAATGTAAAACCAACACCAAAGCTTCATATGACTTAACAGTTTCCCCATCACACATGAGTACGCCATGTCGGTCACAAGTATCATATACCAATAACCCCTCAATCATGCAGAGACATCATGTAAGTCACATGTTCATGAACTTTGCTCAACTATGATAGATGTCAATCATAAACCATAAATGTCACAAACAACTTGAACCATTTGATTGAAGTCAAACCGTCAACTTTGATATCTCTTGTTAGGAAGTATGAATCATAGAGAGTAGTGATCAAACACAACATCAACCCAAAAGCTTAAGTCTATAGGTGAAGGTCAACCACATGCTATTACACTAACGTGTTTTTCAACTATTTGATACGAGACTAAACCTAAGGTTTCACATATTTTGAAAGATAGCACTATTAACAAGGTTCATAAAGCAAAATGCAGATTACACAAGAAGTCAAATATAATCAGGACTATGCTAACAGACAAAGACTTGCATTGAAGTTAATTATTGTCTCTCAAACTTCAAACACCATGAAAATCAACCAATGTATGCATTTACCTGAAATCCACCAAGCAGGGTCTCCATCTGTGATAAGATGTTGTCACAATCCCGAATTTGGTCATGTAGTAAAACTAAATTATCACTCTCTTTGATGTAATCCTGCACCGCATGAGAACTCAAATGTTTTGTAATAAAGTAATTCAAATTAAACAAAATCCATGATAAAAATAATAGAAATAAATCCAAGAAAAAGCGTGACTAGTGTAGTAAGTGAGGCCTTGTTTAGCATCAAATTTCAGTATAATGCATTCACTTTTTATTTTGGTTGTGGTGCATGTATATTTTCTAAAATATGCTAAAACATTATTTTGATGAATCTCAAATAACTATTTAACACGTGCTGAAAATGCCAAGGAACTGTTGCCAAAAAAATTGCATCAGACTCCTTCCATAAAAGTGAAAAAATAAAAGTAAAATGCATTACGTACCAAAACAGTTGCATCAGACTTGATGTAGACAAAGGGGGAGTCAACCCATGTCCAAAATAAATCAATTTTGGCCTCCCTCGAGTCTACAAGCTCAATAAATTTTGAGCTGGAATTTAGCTCATTTATGAGCTGGTTTTTAGTTCATTTATTGAACTAAAGGTTAGCTCATTATTAGCTAGGTTTTAGTTCATTAATTGTCTTATTTATGTAACTTTTATTTATAGTTTTAAAAGTTGAGTTTGTCCCTTGGGATTCCAAAATGGCTTTTGGAATCCCAATGTTGGTTGTTTTCCGTGCTTGGCTCATTGGTTTCCACGGTTTGGCTCTTGGTTTCCCGTGGATGGCTCTTGGAATTCCGTGCCTTGGCTCCTTGGTTCTAGCAGCTGCCTCTTCGGTTCCTGGCTGGGCTGTTTCCCGTGAATGAATGGGGGCTTTTCCGTGGCTTTGGTGCTTCGTTTCCGGGAAGTGACTGTTGGCTTTTCATATTCCCTATTTAAATAAGCATAAATTAATGTTATGTGACTGTTTGTATTTCCCCTTTCATACCTATAAATATGAGGGGTTATGTAATGTTTTGGTTATGTTATGTGATGTGATTTTTGGAAATGTAAACCTGCGGGTTTCATTGGAAAAGCTTGCGAGCTATGTCCGTCTTCTTTCTCATCCCCTCCGGAAATCTTGCGAGCTCTTTTCAACCTTTCGTCTTGGCTTCTAACCTCTTTCGTCTCTCCGCAAGTGCCACTCCACCTGTATCCCTCTTCTCTAAGTGAAGCAACTTTAGGGTGTCTTGTTTGAGTCAGGTTTGTTTGAGTCAAAGTTTGTAAGTCTTTCATTTTTAAAATATTAAAGTTTATTTAAGCATTTTATGTCTTTTATCTTGTATCTAGAAAGTTTGTCGTATTGTGATAAAAAAATATAGGGTCCCCTATATTTTTTGCTCGCATCAAGACTCCTTCCATAAAAGTCAAAAAATAAAAGTAAAATGCTTTACGTGCCAAAACGGTTGCATCAGACTCCTTCCATAAAAGTTAAAAATAAAAAGCATACGTGCCAAAAAAATATTGCCAATGAATTCTGAGCAGGCCAAAAGGTAGGCATCTAAAGTTGTCTCGTTAATTTTACAACGTCCATAAAACTCCCGTTAATGCGAAGCAGAAAACTTTTTTTAAAATTTTTTATTTTCACCCCAAAGTCCATTCGATGGATGCATTTTTGCGTGGGTAAGGTTTCATTCCAACAACATGGCAACAACTTCCAAACTTCTAAACAACCAAACTAACTGGCACTCACATGGATGGATGCATGTTTGTGGGTAAGGTTTCATTCCAAGAACATGGCAACAACTTCCAAACTTCTAAACAACCAAACTAACTGGCACACACATGGTAAAAACTTAAATTTATTTTCAACAAGAAATTTCCATCTTAAATTAATCTACCAAGATTACTCACGACAACACATATTAAACCTATTGTGAGAAATAAAACACAGCTCCTTTCTTGAATGTATCAAAAACTTAATGTATCCCCATCTACAAAACTGTTGGCTCAAGAAAAACGGCGCGTCGGCAAGAATCCCGCTTTGCAGACATGTGATTTCATTTTCCTTAAGTCAGATTATAGTTAACTATATTTCCCCTAAGTGTAGTACAGGGTTTAATTAGATCTGGGTCCTTACTTTCTACCCCTAAGGGTAGTATATGGTTTAATTAGATCTAGATCCTTACTTTCTATGAGCGCAAGCACTCATAGTTAATTACATCTCTTAACACGTAAGAGAGAACTCTCGATTAAGGATGAATAATTTTAGCTGTTTTTAGTCTCAATTGTAGGGGAATATGGAGGTAAACCCAATCAAGATCCCATGGTTCCATCGTCCCGAGTATACCGTAGGTTTTAGTCTACCAACACTAGGAAACTAGCGATCGTTGATCGTAGTGTCTAAAGAACTATGTTGCACCAATCCGGATACGGCGATACGGATACGAGACACTTTAATTCTTAAAAATACAGGATACGGGTACGGCACGGACACTACATTATAATTTATAAATCATACATAAAAATTAAGAAAGCAATCAAAGCATAATATTTGGAATTACAAAAAAAAAAGTAACATCATTTGTAGCCGTGTAGCTTATAATATCAAAATAAAAGTAAGCATTAAATGTCTAGTACAACAACAAAAGCATAAACATAAATTGTCTAGCAAATAAGTTTCAACTATTCAATAGAATGAATGATTGATTAGCTTCTTTAGTGGTTTGTCTTTGAACTTCTATATCATCTTCAATAAATATCATAGCTTCTAATTCAGGCTCATCAAGCGAAAGATTAGCAATTTCTAATATTCTCATATCATCAAGAGACTCAAATCCATCTCGGAAATAAGAGAATCTCGCTCGTAGTCGCGAAAGTAAATACAACGGATCTTTTTTCTTCTTTTTTTTTTGTTTTTCAACGGACACGCGTATCTCGTATCCTTTTGAAATTAAATAGTATTTTAATTGGATACGACAAAGTCATATCCAACACGTATCGGTGTCGTATCGGAGACTTATCCGTATATCGGTGTATCAGATACAACACACCTTCATAAATAGGTGTATCGGTGCAACATAAATAAAAATATGATCACAATTTCTTGAGAAAAATGAATATAATGAATTGTAAGTCATGTGAAAACCTAGTAGAACTAGGCCAAAACCATAATATTGATGAAAAAGGGACCAAAGTTGATGAAAGCAAATACCAAAAATTAGTCAGAATATAGACCTATTTGTCACGTATTCAGCTTAATGTAGCAATTATTATGAGTCTAATAAGTCACGTCATGCACATGTCAAAATAATATGATATCTAACTTATTATAGGGTTCTTAGGTATTCAAAGTCAACCCTGGAAAGAGGATATTCTTAACAGAAAAAAAAAATCATAAGACATGAAGGCCATACAAATATTGATTCTGAAAGATGTCTTATTGACAACATTGATCTGAGGATATTATACATTACTTTGCGGAAACCTTGTAATTTGAAAAAAAAAAAAAGTGAGAAACGACTAGCTGCCTCAAGGTACAATGGAGAATATAAGTTCAAAGCACTTGCAAAAGGAATATAAAAACTTTTCTGGCTAAAAATAATTTTGGAATACTTGAAGATTAAGTGAAAAGAACCTATAAGGTCGAGACTATGATAAGAATTAAGAAATCTAAAATTAACATTGCTCACAATTCAACAGACAAAACAAATATAAATGAATAAACAATTTATACAAAAATAGTTTATAGTAGATTAATTTGCACTCTTTATGTCCCAACAGAAAAGCAACTTGCCAACATTTTTATCAAATGATTGTATGTTTCTACTTTCAAGATCATTCTAAATAAGCTAAACATGATGCATCTCTACCAATCAACTTGAGTAGGAGTGTTGGAGAATGTTGATAGAAATTCCAAACAGAAAGATCAAAAGAACGCATTTATAGAAATAGTAATTTCAGCATTAACAATCCAGGTGTTAAAATAGGAAGGAACAAAGCTGCAGTAAATTCAAGGACTAAAATAAAAAGCAAAACCCTGCTAGTAACAACAGCAGCAATAAAGAAAATATCACAAATGTAAAGTATGTTGCTATGGATCAGTTCACCAATGAAAAGAAGGATGCCATAGATATATTCACTGATGGAAAGAATGATGCCATGGATCAATGCCCATGTTGGCAAGATTCCAAAGAAAAATATAAGGTTTCTTCGTTGTAAATTGTTTGTGCTGTAATTTGAATTGTTTCCTAGAAAAGAGCAGTCTCATTATGTATAAATAAATATTCATTCCTCTGTATTGTAGAATCAAAGCCTTGAACTGAATAAAATTTCTTCACTGTATAGTTGAAGAGGTGCAGCCATGCATTCTCAATAGAGAGTTAATAGAGTTAAAATCCAACAGAAAATATGCTGACCTGTATCGAGTCCAGTTCAACTTGGCGTACATTATTTTCCACACCTTTTGTATGCTCCCGCAATTTAGTTCCTCTAGAAAGTATTTTTGCAATTTCCTGTTAAAAATGAAAAAAAAAAGGTAAGTGATACCAGAATACTTTCAGAAAATAAACATGGATAAGGACATCAGCCTAGGTGATGTGATACAAGCTTGGAGTTACACAAAATTATAAAAGAGAATTTACTAATAGATTAACCGTTATAAAATCATGCATCCATTCAAAGTTGGTTACAAGAGTTATCCGTATTACACTTGCTTAGGCAAAGAGTGACATGGAAATTAACCAAGACAATTTAATCAAATACAAAGGGGGGAAGTAATGTTAAAAGCTTACAACATGAATCCAAAAATTAATAACGAGTTGTTCACCTTGAGGACCTACTCTCTTTCCTACGATTCTAGGTTGAGCAGAGGAAGATCGTCCACGCTAGAAATGAAGTCGTCACTAGGAGGGAGGAGCCGAGGAACGTCGTTGTTGGGAAGGGACTCGGAGGTGGAGGTGGCACGGGAGGATGACCGTTGATGATCCACTCGTAGTCTGAAAATTGATCGTCGACGGCGTCCACAAGGGTGGAGAGGATTCGATTCAAGTAATCTTTGATGGTGTCGTCAAAGCCAAATCCAATGTTGAGGAAAGGAGATCGAAGGACGTGGATGTATCTGTAGATGTCGTATTCGAGCCCGTGGTCAACCTCGGGATCCGCCATTCATGACAATGAAATACTTTGGCGGATGAGTTTGATGGTAGAATAGTCTTCTCTTGGTGGAGTTCCACAACACAAAGAGGAGAAGAAGAGATGTGGTGGCGGCTTGGGAGGGGAAAAGGATTGAACCGGCATGAGAGCTTGGGGGGGACGGTTATGGTGGAGAGGCTAGGAAATAAATTCAGGAAAACTGAAATTATTTCAGGTTGAGGTAAATAGGAGGGAATAAATTTGAGAATTTCAAATTAATTCCAAAAGGGGAGGGGTGGGGCGGTAATGGGAGAGAATTTTGGGCTGATTTTGTGGAGATTGAGAATTAATTGGGAGAGAGAAAGCCAAGGAAGGGGGCCGGCCAAGCATAGAGAGGGAGAGAAGAATTAGAATTAAGTAGAGGGGGCCCACTTGGCTAAATAAGGATTTGAATAAAATCTTAAATATATTTCAAATTTTTATAATAGGGAAGTTTCCTAATAAGAGGGTTATTAATTAGGATTAATTTGAATTACAAATTCAAATTGAAATCTAATTAGTATGGAGGCCTCAAATTAAGGAATTATTTCAGGAAAGTAGTAAAGGACTCAAAAAAAAACTGAAATTTGAATTCTTGATCCAAGGGGGCCGGCGGCAAGCCTGGAAAGCTGCAAGGGTTTGGCGGCCGGGCCTCTTGGACGGCGGTGAGGTGTAGCTGGCGGTGAGGTGTAGCTGGCGGCCAGATGGGGAGGGGGCGGCGAGATGGAGGTTTGGGGAGAAGATTATGAGGGGAAATTCAAGGGAGAGAAGGTCACGGTCTTGGGAAGAGAAGGGAAGAAATTTAAGCACGCAAACCACAAGTCTTTCTTCACTAGAACTCACGAAGAGATCTAAGACGCTCTCTCCTCAAGAACTCACCAAGAGATCAAGAGGAGATTGGGAACTCACAAAGAGAACAACGAAATAAGAATTTTCATTCATCAATAATCAATCCTCATACAAGATACAAGAGCCATATATATAAGCTCTACATGACAACTAATGCAAAAGACTAACATGCCCCTTAGGCTACAAAAGCAATCAACTACCAATAAGGGAAAAAATGGAAAAATTAAAAAAAAAAATGCATAATACATAAAATGCTAATACAAATAAGCATCAATAGTAAAGGCTCTCCATCATGGCCATCGATCTCCAGTGTCGTCTCTGATAAACGCGTCGAAATCTCCTGTCGATGTCCCCATCACTAGGTGTGATGACATTGAACTAAATACAAGGAAAATCAAAAACTAATGAGCATATCCACTCAACCATAAATAATCGCCAAATAAAAGACGGGGTAGTTGTCAGATTAGAAGTTCTTATGTCAATATCCAGCAACTAAAGATAATAAGGTTGACGAATCTTCCAAGAAAAGACTACAACAATAACAACAACATTATTAAGTCTTTATCCTACAACATGAGGCTACATGAATCATTTTTCTCCATTGTGTCATATTAAGAGCTTCAAGACTACTAAGAAAAAATCAGTTTGATATCCACTGCTATTAAGCCTGTATCCTCAACCATATTCAAATTGAAGAACTAAGTCCTAATCATGTACATGAATGGAAGAATGGCAGCTGATCTTATTTTCTGTATAGAAATCCACAAACGTTGAATATCCATAAAATGTCTAATAATGATGTAAATTTATCAAACAAATCCCAGCAAAACAAGAACCTTCTAGATGGTTCTTTGAACACTTAATTCTTCGTTAAGAGTCAATATGGATTACAAAATGATCCTTGTCGTGTGAGCCAAGAACGTATATCACCCTTGTATCACACAGATTTATAATTATCGGTGGCAGTTCCTTTTATATGGTAAAGTATTAGTAGTGAAACCAGTCGAACAGTCCTTAGTTTGATTTCCAGCATAAGAAGCTTAGAAAGAAAGTGAAAACCATAGAACAGTTCTTGCCTAGATAGAAATGATTCACCTACACCAATACTAGTTTTTCCACCCTAACCATGGTAAATATATAAGAGATAAAAACCAACATCCTTTCCTTACAAATAATATAAAAAATTATAGTTCAATATAATATCCACAATTCGCCAACAGCACCTCGGGCTTTGGAAATTAAGGTCATCATGTGAAAGCAATATAACATGACAATAACTTTTCACATAAGTACAATAATAAACAGCATAAATAAGTTCGCTAAAAGGTAACAAACATATAATATATCAAGTAATGATAATTAAAAATCCATACAGCATCATCTTTACATTCTTCCAGCTCCTCTTGCAGTCCCTCCAGAGATACATCGTCGCTGTGCACATAGAGATGCTAAATTAGTATGTACGACCATAAATAATACATCAAGAAATTTATTCCATGATTATTGCAGTTGAAAAAAAATACAAACAAACAATGAATTGTTAACAGTTAGCACAACATAGGCCTTATCTAATTCAGAACAAATTATTAAAGTACAACTGATAAAATCAGCTGGAAACCTTCACATTTATTTTCATCAAAAGCATCGTATCAACCAATCTTGGACCTGCTGCAAGCCTCACTTAAAACTCAAGTTTCAACTCCCACTCCCACTGGTACAAACGTGGTCAAAAGCAATCAATAAATCATCCACTTTTGTCACTCCGCCAATCTCCATCATGCCTAACTGATGAGGACATCGGAGATCAACGGCTACGATTTTGAGGAATCAAAGGACATTTCGGCCTAAAAAGAGTGCACCGTCTAAGGGTGCACAACTTCGAAAGCATATTGATGCTACTCTATGTAGTGGAAACTTGAGGGAAGCTGTAAGGCTTCCCCCTGGGGAGGATGCTAATGAGTGGCTTGCAGTTAACATTGTTGATTTCTTCAACCAGGTGAATCTTCTATATGGCACGCTTACTGAGTTTTGCACACCTGAGAACTGTCCTACAATGACTGTAGCCCCAAAGTATGAATACAGGTGGTGATGTGAAACAATACATGCGAAAATGAGTTGCTTAGGAAAATTTGCACGCTTAACAGTTCAAGAACAATTCTACATAAAACTTATGCCGATTTAAATGCTAAGATAAAATAATAAGGCGATAAAATAAGCTTAGGCTAAATCACATGTGTGGAAGTTAAGATTGCAAACTAGTCAATTAATGTGACGTTGCATACATAATTGATTTTCAACCATAAATCCCAATGCTAACAATAAGACTAGTCACTACGATGACATCCCTCACTCAACTCTTCTAATTACTAGGCTTTAACGGGGAAGAATCAGCAAGAATGTCATGAATCAACATATAACCACAAGTAGTAAGTGCACTAGGAAGATAAGAGAGTTTGGAGGGAGAGTTTACCCACATAATCAGAAGATATGATGTTCTGGTGGTTGTAGGATGACTTGGAAGGAAGTACGTGACACCTGAGAACCTCCCCGAAGGTGCGATCAGCAATGTGAAACGTCAGGACAGCGTTTGAAGGCCTTCCACTTGGCTGGACAGCAGGAAACATGTGCAGATTTTCCTGGACAAAAAACTGCACCTTTGGGAGAACTTGGACAGCAATTTGGACTTGTGGAGAACTCTTGGACAGCACGTTCTCAATCTTCAGAATTCTGGACAGCAGCTCTTCTCAGGAAAACCAAGCTTTTGTTGATCCGTTGGAAGGGGAACTAAAGGTGCATGGGATCCAGAACTTCTCCCTAGGCTGTCTCATATTTGGGGAATTAATTCTCGGAGCTAGGGGAGAGGTAGGCGGGTAGAAAGAGGAGAGTTATTGCTTGCCTAATCAGTTGTTTTAATTTGGGAAGGGAATTAAGTGGGTGAGGGATTGGTAAAATCTGAAGTTAATTCAGATTTCCTAAGGAGAAAGAGAGGAATTAATTTTGATTTTCAAATTAATCCACAATTAAGGCTAGGGGTGGCAGTTTTGGAGAGAGTTATGGGAGGTATTAAATGGGCTTTAAGTGTAATTGGAGAGAGAAAGACAAGGGGAAGAGGGGCCGGCCATAGAGGGAGGAGGGAGGCTTGTCTAGGTTCAACGAATGTGGTCCCCAATGGAATTAATGCTATTGTAATCAAATATGAAATTTTATTTCATACTTAATTTAAAGTAAGGGAATTTCCAAATAGGGATTAGGGGGGGGGGGGGGGGGGATTTGAAATTCAAATAGATTGAATCCAAATATAATTTCTTTCCTAAATAGTAGGAGATGGTTTAGGAAAGTAATTATGAGAGGTTTGAAATTTTAAATTTCAAATTTGGGTAGCCATAGGTCAAGTGCCGGCGGCTTGGTTGGTGGAGGGGCGGACGGGGGGCAGGGGAGCTGGTGGTGGGAGGCGGGGACGGCCAATATGGCCGGCAGGTGGGGTGGCCGAGGGGAGGAAGGGGAGGCTGCCGATCTTGGGAGAGGAAGTGGGGATTTGTCGGCGGTATGGGGAGAGGGAGGAGAAAATGAAAAAAATAAAACAAGTACAAGGAATTATGAACTCATAAAGAGAATGTAGAGCCGCAAACCTTGGAATCCTCCAAAGGTTGACGGGTAATACTTTCACCCACCCAGGGTTTCTTCTCAAGAACTCACTAAGAGATCAAAGAAAGCTGAATTTCATTTCACTAATCATCATCATTACATGAAGAGGGGAAAGCTTTAAATAGCCAACGGAATAAAGAAAATAGAAAGACACAATTGCCCTTAAGGCAAACACATGACGAGGCCCTTAAACAAGGGCATAAACGGAAAGAAATACAATAGACTTATAAAACATAAAACAAAATATATCAAATACAATAATAATAAAAAGTAGATCGTGGCTGTAGATCATTGATCTTCTGATGTCCTCATCAAGTGGGCAGATGGTGTACAAATAAAAAAAACCCATTGAAGTTTCTGCACCTAAATATGTTGAGTATCTTATGGATTGGATTGAAGCTCAACTTAATGATGATGAATATGAAATTTTCAGCTTGTGCTTATGAATCTCTTTGTGAGTTCTAAGTTTTCTCACTTTGGATGATCTCTTAGTGAGTTCGTGAGAGGAGAGGCCCAAGTGGGGCAAAAGCAATACCCGACAATCTTGGTGAATTCCAAGGTTCGCGGTTATCTTATCTTTCTTTTTCTTTTATTTTTCTTCTTGCATCGAATTCCCTCCCCACCCGTCTACTTCCATAGCATCCACCGCCGGCTATTCTCACCACCCAAATTCCTCCACCTCAAGCCCCTGTTCCCCCAACCCACCGGCTGCCTTGGCCTACCCAGTCGCCGGCCACCCCTCCCAAAGCCACATTCTCCACCACGGCCCATCCCCATCTCCACCCCCATGCCGCCGGCCACCTCTCCCTCTCCCATAGAATTTGAAATTCAAAATTCTAAGCCCATAAATACTTTCCTAAAATAATCCTCCTAATTATGAAGGTTTATTAATTTGAATTCAATCCAATATTTGAATTCAAATAATTCCCTCCCTAATAAATTTCAATTAGGAAACCTCTCTAAAATTAATCAAATCTGAAATTAATTTCAAATTTGACTTCAATCAACAATTAATTCCCTTGGCCCACATACATTCAATTTGGACACCTTTCTCTCCTCTCTCTCTCATGGCCGGCCCCCCTCCAATCTCTTTCCTATCTAATTAAAGCTCCCAATAAAGCCTCCAATCAACTCATTAATGCTCACTTAATCAACCGGCCCCTCCTCCCCCAAATCAGCCACCCCTTTATTCTCCTTAATTACTTGGGGTTTGAAATTCGAACTCCCTCCTAATTCCTAATTCACCAAATCTGAAATACATTTCAGATTTTCCCTCCTTGGCTTCCTAGCTACGGAGCCCAAATCTGGCCCAAAGCCGTGCTCCCCCTCCTTGCTCTAGCCGGTCATCCCATCTCCCTCCTCCCTCCACTTGTTAGGCCTTCCAAATCTTCCCCGTTATTGCTGAAAATAGAGTTCCTTCTGGAGTGATCCTGCTCTCCAGAAGTTTGAGACGTCTTCATCATTGAATCTAGCCCAATACCTTTGCAAAACTGCTGCTCCATGAAAGCCAGATTGCTGTACACGGATTTCTGCGGACATATCTACACATTATCCTCAACCAGAAGGTTTCAGTTGTTGTCCAGAATTCCATAGCTATTCCAGGTTGCTGTCCAGACTATTGAGGCTAAGGGGATTGCTGATTTGAAGCCCCATATTTGCATATTATTTGATATTGGTGAACTCTTTCCCTAGTCGCTTATTTTCTTAGTTACCTTACTCCATGGCATAATGGATTCTTATGGAGCTTGTTAATTGATCTCCACTAAAACCTAGTAATCTTAAAGAGTTGAATGAATGGAATTTCACATAGTGACTTGTCTCATTGTTAATCTAGGGATATCTTGTTGAAAACCATCCATGCATGCAACGTATATTAAGTTGGCTATTTACGGTCTTAACTTCTATGCATGTGATTTAACCTAAGCTTGTCTTACCGCTCTTTATGTTTTATTTTGTCATTTAAAACCAATATAAAGATATGATTATTGTGGATTCTAAAATTAAGCGTGCAAATTCATTAAGTAACTCATCTTCACATGTACGTTTTACATCACTAACATTATCCTTCAGTGCCAACAACGCAAACCTTTAAGATGAGAGCACTGTCACTAGGGATCTCTTCTGACAGTCGGACTGAAACACACTCAAGTCAACCCTTCACAACCCCAACAATTTATATCTGCTTGGAGACCAATTAGAAATCATCATCCCTCAAGTTGGAAATGTAGATAGCCTACCCAAAAGTTATCCGATGTAGTTTCTCTTTTAATTTCGTAGAAACTTTCAATAAAATTTGGATTGTATTCAATTTAAAGCATCCTACCGTCACAACCATACTAAATTTGTGCGATCCATAACAGGATTCGGAATTGTTAACTAGTTTATGCTCCCAACCGAACTAAGATGGATTCATAAAGTATGTTAAGAGTGTCCAACAAAGTGTGTATGAAGTCCCCAACTCCCTCAAGCATGGAGACATTTTTACTTCCCAAAATTTATAAAGATTACTCAAATTCTATCAAAGCTCCTAAGCAAAAGATCAGGTCATTCCCATCCCTCTGGAACCATCTTCAAGCATGGTAGTCTTGTTGATTAAACCTGCCCCGTCACTTGCAACTTGGCAAACAACATTGATAATCACTCCTTAGTCAATCACAACTCTACGGCCTGGGCATATGTCATCTGCACTGTCAACAAACTCCGGAATTAAGAAAACACACCGTTAAATAAAAAATTATCAAGAACATCAAGACAGGTGCTGTAATCTTCAACTCAGCAATTTCACATCACAAAATTGGTTGGAATCCATTCCATACTGCAGTCCCAACAGAATATTCACCTTGATGCTTAGAAAGTACTTATAATTAAGGGCATTAAGATCGATCTCTATTTCAAAAACTGCTCACATGCAACGGGCAAATAATGATGAATTTTTAAGACTTTATAATGTTCTGGCAACACTGTACTTAATACAATATTTGCAAAACCAAATTGAGCCTCTTCCCCCTAGATAGCAGCATCATACGCCAACACTAAAGGGCCAAATCGAGAGGATTTGATTTTATAGGCCCTTAATCAAATCATACGATCTTAATGATCCAAGCATTCTTCGATGGAATTGAGTCAAACTCGCTCATAATCAAAATTGCGAAAACCGAACTGAACAACAAACTAGAAGAATGAAAGGTTCAGGGTTCGACTGGTCGAAGATGATGTAATAAATATTAAATTTATTTTAAAAATAATTACCAAAATAATTATGCTATCATTATAAATTATATGACCAAAAATTAAACAAAATACAAAATTATTAATAAAAAAATATACACAAATAATTAAAAGAACTCTTTTTAAAATAAAAGAGATATAAAGTGTTTGAATAACTCTCAATTAATTGTTCATAATTTCATATCAAGTCAATCTTCAAACATAAATATACAAATAAATCTAGAAGGCATCTCCTAAATTTGAAGCATCAAAAATTATATCCCTAAATCCTTCATCAAATCATTCCTCACTCCAAATGCATCAATATCTTCACTTCCAATTATTTCATGGTCATCTCCAATATCATCTAAGACATCATCATCTGCATAATAGAAATATATATGTGTGTGTGTGTGTGTGTATATATATATATATATTGAATATCTCTTTCAAATGATATAACTTAATTCAATTGAGAACTTTGAGGTTCTCTAGTACAAGTAATATTTACTTCTTCAACAATAGGAATGATATCTTTTGCATAAATTTCAATATCTAAGTTTTCCAAAACAAGCTTTGAAACTGGTTCTTCATTAAGCACCCAAAAATTCACCATTTATATACTTGTATAATCAAAATAATCATAGTTTCTTTTTTTGTTTCAAATATATAAAATTAATATGAATCATTGTAAAAACATTATACATTTTATGTAAAAAAAATTTAAATATAATTAAAAATCACACAGTCATACATATACCCAAATTGTGATATACCAAACAAATATAAGATCATTAAGTATTTGATGCTTTAGATGATTTCGTCTCTTTCAAATACACTCCAATTTTTTCACATCTAGAATATGAAGATGTTTGAATAAGAAATCTAATAGCTATTTTTTATAAATTCGGTGCACTTCATACAAACATCCTCTACCATTCATCTACAAATAATTAAGTATTAGTCATTTAATAGGTAATTGATATGCATAAAAGAATAAATGCATATTAAAATTATTGTTTTACTTACCAGACTATATTTCTTTGGTCATCGTTAATGCAATTGGTTTGTCAAAACTTTGTAAATTGTCACGGAAAAGCCTAAATGATACGGACATCCGACAGTAGACGTTAATCAAAGGAAGAGACGAAGATCAATAGCCGAGATCACTCCATTTTATCTTATTTTATTAATTCTAATTTTTTTTAATTATGCATTTTTCATTTTTACCCTTACTTAAGGGACTTGTCTTATTTAAGCCCAAGGGGCAAATTTGTCTTTTAGTTTCTTTTAAGGCCTATATATAGAGGCTCTTGCTCTTGTATTCGATCAATAAAGAATAATTAAAAAAAAATTGTTTGCACTTGTGTTCTTTGGAGAGAACTTGAGGTGAGATTCCTATGAGAGGAATTCGTAGCTTCCACCAGTTGCAGGATGTGTCCAGGCTCGTGGCTTAAAGTCCATTGGAGAAGGGCAACGTAGTACCGTCAGCTGCAGAATGTATCCGGGCTCGCGGTTGTATCTTTCTTTCCCTAAATACTTTTCTCCTCCTCCCTTGACCGTCGGTCAAAATCCCCCACTTTCCACTGGCCGATTCTCCCATAAACACCTCATCTTCCACAAAACTGTCGTCCACCCCCTTCCCTAGCCCCACCTCCCTGAAAAAAAAAAATTTCTTTCCTTATTTAAGTTGTCATTAATTTGGAAAGATTTTAAATTCAAATGAATATAATTTTAATTTCAAATCCATCCTCATTAATTACTTT
Source organism: Dendrobium huoshanense (assembly GCA_016618105.1). Lineage (NCBI taxonomy): Eukaryota > Viridiplantae > Streptophyta > Magnoliopsida > Asparagales > Orchidaceae > Dendrobium > Dendrobium huoshanense. The sequence continues at coordinate 20,077,627 of CM028359.1, read as the reverse complement.
ATTTTTGGTAACCTCTTTTATTCAATTAACTAATCAATTCCGAAATTGATTGATTAATTAATCTCGTAATTCCAATTTCATTTCACCATCATTAGTTTCCTAAATTAGCTCCTATCTTATTTGAAAAGTTTTTGAATTCAAATTCAAATGAATTTGAATTTTAAATTCTTTCATAAACAACATATCTATTTTAGGAAATCCTTCAATCATATTAAATCTGAAATTATTTCAGATTTAACTCTCCAATGTCTCATTAATGCATGGATCCACATACATTGTATGTGGACACTTTTCCTTTCCCTCCTCATTAGGCTGGCCCCTCTCTCTCTCCTCTATAATAATTATTTCCTTCATAATTAAAGGCCCAATTAAGGAGAAAACTAATTCATCTCTTCCCTCCTTTTTTTTGTATTTGAATTTCAAATTCAAATTCATTAATCAAGGAAAATATGAGATGAAATTTTAGCTCTTTAATTTTTTTTAATTACCCCCCTCCCATTCTACATTAGTTTGATATCAGAGCATGGTTACCCAGGATGCCGACTCGACGGAGTCGAGCTCTTTTCCACCCCGAAAGAATGATGCGGACATCCGACGGTGGACGTTAATCAGAGGAAGAGACGAAGATCGACAGCCGAGATCCCTCCATTTTATCTTAGTTTATTAATTGTAATTTTTTTAATTATGCATTTTTTATTTTTACCCTTACTTAAGGGGCCTGTCTTATGTAAACCCAATGGGCAAATTTGTCTTTTAGTTTATTTTAAGGCCTATATATAGAGGCTCTTGCTCTTGTATTAGATCAATGATGAATAATTAAAAAAATTTGTTTACACTTGTGTTCTTTTGAAAGAACTTGAGATGAGATTCCTATGGGAAGAATTCATAGCTTCCACCAGCTGCAGGATGTGTCCGGGCTCGTGGCTTGAAGTCCCTTGGAAAAGGGCAACGTAGTACCCGTTAGCTGCAGGATGTGTTCGGGCTCGCAGTTGTATCTTACTTTCCCTAAATCCTTTTCTCCTCCTCCCTTGACTGTCGGTCAAAATTCCCCACTTTCCACCGGCCGATTCTCCCATAAACACCTCATCTTCCACAAAACTGTCGGCCAGACGGCCACCCCCTTCCCTAGCCCCACCCTCCCTCAAAAAAAAAAACTTCTTTCCTTATTTAAGTTATCATTAATTTGGAAAGATTTTAAATTCAAATGAATCTAATTTGAATTTCAAATTCATCCTCATTAATTACTTTATTTTTGGTAACCTCTTTCATTCAATTAATTAATCAATTACGAAATTGATTGATTAATTAATCTCGTAATTCCAATTTCATTTCACCATCATTAGTTTCCTAAATTAGCTCCTATCTTATTTGGAAAGTTTTCGAATTCAAATTTAAATGAATTTGAATTTTAATTCTTTCCTAAATAACATACATCTATTTTAGGAAATCCTTCAATTATATTAAATCTGAAATTATTTCAGATTTAACCCTCCAATCTCCCATTAATGCATGGATCCATATACATTGTATGTGGGCAATTTTCCTTTCTCTCCTCATTAGGCCGGCCCCTCTCTCTCTCCTCTATACTAATTATTTCCTTCATAATTAAAGGCCCCAATTAAGGAGAAAATTAATTCATCTCTTCCCTCTTTTTTTTGTATTTGAATTTCAAATTCAAATTCATTAATCAAGGGAAATATGAGATGAAATTTTAGCTCTTTAATTTTTTTTAATTACCCCCTCCTGTTATATATCACTAAACCTCATTCATTATTGCTGATGGTTTAGGACATATATTTTTATTTTCAATCAACTCAATTAAACTTTGAATCACTTCAAGTTTACGACAAAAAAAATTTCTTTATCATATGAGAAATGATGATTAAAAAAATTGGTTGCACGATATATACCTTGTCAACTTGTCTTAATTGGTTATCATATCTTTTATTTATAATACTGATAGGAAATACTTGAGTTCGCAAGTAACCCTAAGGTAATACTTGAGTTCGCAAGCAAACCTAACCAAAATCGGCACACAAATAGCGCAAAAACAGCGGAAATAGGGAAGAAACTTGTAGGAAAACAATTGCAAATGATTGTATTCCACTAGTAGGCAATCAAAACCAAAGCTCGATACAATGTTCTTCAATTCGAGAGGAAGAACAACTCTCCTACAATCTCCGGCAACGCCGAGAGCCCAAGCAAGAAGACCTAGAACTCAAACTCTTTTCAAAAGCAAGATAAAAAATCTAATCCCCTCATAACTCCCTATTAATACAATCAAATTCAAAATAAAAGTAAAAGGACTACTCTACCCTTCCTTTTCCCTCCAAAAGCACTTAACCCAAGTTTGAATTGCAAGTGGACCCCCTTCCTTGGCCATTTCTCCCTTCCGCCCGGCCCTGGGCCCGTCTGCGGTAAGTCTGGACCGGCTGGGCCGGTCCAGGTTGAGCCGGTCCAAAGTGGACCGGCATAACAAATACTTGTGTAAGGTTTATACATCCTTTCGATATTTCTAAACATGAACTTAGTAGCTCTCATTGCTCGGTTCATATCATCATAAAGAAACCCTATCGATGATTTTTCATTAGAATCTACAATTCTCAATAACCGAATTAAAGACTCGCAGAAAATTTGGAAATTAGCAAATAGTCATTCCAAAATTTATTATCTAAAATGATGGATAATAATTTTTCTCTTTTACTGTTCTGGATATCTTTGAATCAATGTAAATTTTGCTTGTTATAAAAGTTTGCAAGTCGAGCTTGGATCATATATGTTTTTCAAAGTGATAAATGTTGTAACAAATCTAGTACTCCATGCATAATAATTTTCTTCTAACCAATTCTTTTTATAAGTCAAGCTAAAATAAAATTATTATTATAAATAAAAATTGTAACTTTTGATGTTTTTTTGCAAGACCCTAAATATGAGTCATGTTTTTAATATCTTTAAAAATAAGATTTAAGTAGTGAGCTGAGCATAAAGACTAATATATACTGTCAAATCTTTTATATGGTTGTTCATCTATCTTCTTCTAAGTTACACCATTATCTGTTACAAGCTGCACAATATTGTGTAGTCATACTCATTCCACAACTTCACAAAATAATGAACACAAAGTCTTGACATCCTTTGTGATGTAGTCAAAGGGGGCAGCCAAACAGCTCAAAAGATTATTAATTAGACTAATTAAAAATATGGTAAATAGAAGGTCAAGGGTCAGTTCAAAAACAACACCCAAATAGCCACAAAAAAGGGCCAGCATTTTGTCCAGAAACAGAATCCAAACAGACACATAAAAACCTAAAAAGGCAGCCAAGGGGGAACCTGAAATAGTAGCCAAAGGGAGCCAAAACAGCACCCGAAAAGGCCACACATAAAATAGACAAGCAGCAAGGGGAGGAACATAAGGGGCAGAGCAGCCACGGGACAAGCAGCCAAGGGAGGAACCGAAGGGGCAGCACAGGAAACGGAACCAACAACCAGAGGAATCGGGACAGCAGCTAGGGGACTGCAACAGGCAATTAAAAGGGGAGGAATCAGCCACAGGATGGGGGAGCTAGGTGGGGAAACCAAAGGGGCAACAAATGGGGAGAATGAAGCTTAATTTATTACAAGTTTATGAGCTAAAAAGGCTCTATACTAGATGAGCTAACTTTTAGTAGAGGAAATTGAAGCTCACAAAAATTACAACCCAAGATGTTTTGACCCCCCCCCCCCCCCCCTTGCCTACAATATTTTGTAATATCAGAAGCATCCACATATTTTAAGAAAACTATATCCCTTAGACAGTAAACAAGAAAATTATTCAATGTCATATTCCTATCATATGTCCAACCATCAGTTATCGGTGTGCAACCTAATTCTATCCATGATCTTCTATATGAATCAATCAACTTACATTCCTCTTTACAATCTCTCAGAAGATTAACTTTCAATTTGCAGTATGATGACAATTTATACTAAGTTCTAATTGCACTATAACATCAATTGTCTTTTATACAAAAGTGGAGTTTATGGCAATAAATGAGATGCAATTGTCATAAATTCACTTCGCTACTGTCAAATCAGTATGGTGTATGGTGGTGTATGGCTTCTTTGGCTGCCATTACACTTTTCAATGATGATTGAGAAACTACTTTAGTTCTGGGTGCAAAAAAAATTTATATGTCATATATCTTCATATTTCCTATATCAATGCCTTCATAGTGTGCGTCCGAAGATTATGACTTGGGAATTAATATAGAGTGATTTTCTTCATCCATATGTTCATCAACAAATACAATTGTGTTCTACTCCAACTCCTAGGCTTGTTATTTTTTCTAACCTATTTTTTTAAGATTTTTTTGCATTTGATGACGAATGTCATGTGGGACTTTTTTGCACGAACCTATGTTATCTCTGATTCCTGCTAAATATTATTTATCCTATTAATGCCTCCACCTTTATAAATAATCTCACAACGTAAGCATCTAAATTATTTTTTTACATCTGGACCTTTAATTTCACTACAGTAACTTCAAGCAATATCAACATTCTCAAGCACACTATAAGACGAAGTTATCGGATGATCCATTCTAAAATAAAATGAATTGCTTAATACTCATATTAAAAAGAAATGCTCAATACATAGTTCCTCAAAATTATAAAACTAACTTCATTCTTTTTGTGTGTTAATTAGAGAAATAAATTAGGAAGAGTTTTGATTTCAATAATTTTTTTAACATTCTTTTTCATGTGGTTTTCTTTTCATATTATTTGTTTAGCTATCCAAAACAAAAAGTCGAGCTCAACTCCTCAACGCCAAACTCAACCCACAATAAAGGCTTGATATGTATTCATACCTCCCAAATACAATGTTTATTAGCTAATCTAGTCATCCTGTGTGGTAACCGGGAGCCACTGGATGGCCAAACCACCTCGTGCGGGAACTTGAAGCCGCAAGGTGTTTTAAATTGCTTCATAAAAACAATTTTGAAGCGCCTCAACTTTTGTTGCTTCATGTAGAATATATTTTATGTTTGATTATATAAAAAACAAGCAATACTTTAGAATGATCATTTGAGAAACTAGACATTGAACATTTCATTTTAATATGAGTATTGACCAATTTATTTTATTTTAGAGTGGATTCACCGTCAACTTCATTTTATATTGTGCTTGAGAAGGTTGATATTGCTTGGAGTCACTGTAGAGAAAGTAAGGGTACAAATAAAAAAATATATAATTTAAATACTTACATTATGGGATTATTTATAAAAATAAAGGCATTAATAGGATAAAACAGCATTTAGCAGGAATCAGAAATAATATAGCTTCATGCAAATAAGTTCCAAATGATGTTCATCATCAAATGCAAGAAAATATGAAAAAATAGACAAGAAAAATAGCAAGCTCAGGAGGAGTTGAAGTAGAACACAACTGTATTTCTTGATGAACATATGGATGAAGAAATGGACTCTTCAAAACTTCCAAAGTAACAATCTTCAAATGCATACCATGAAGGCATTGATAGAGGAAAGAGGAAGATAGATAACACATAATTTTTTTTTTGCACTAAGAACCAAAGTAGGTTTCCAACCATTCTTGGAAAATGTAATGACATCCAATAAGTCATACACCATGTTGATTTGGCAGTATCGATGTGATTTTATGACAGTTGTATCTTATTTAATGTCATAAACTCTAATTTTGCACAAAAATCAACTGATAATATAGCTACAATTGGACATGGGTACAAATTACCATCATACTATAAATTGAGAATTAATCTTTTGAGATATTATAAAAAGAAATGTAAGTTGTTAATTGATGATTCATACATAAGATAAAGGACAAAAGTAGGTTGCACAATATGGCTGATGGTTAGACAGATAAAAGGAATAGAACATTGATTAACTTTCTTATTTATTGTCTAAGGGGTGTAGCTTTCTTAAAATATGTGGATACTTCTGCTATTACAAATGATGTCAAGACTTTGTGTTCATTATTTTGTGAAGTTGTGGAATGAGAATGGTCAAAGAATATTATGCAGCTTGTAACATATAATGTTCTGAACTATAAGAAGACAGGAGAACTACTACATGAAAGATTTGGCAAAATACATTGGTCTTCAAGTTCTGCTCAATACTTAAATCTTATTCTTAAATATATTAAAAATATGTCTCATATTCAGAATTTTTTATTTTAGCTTGGCTAAGAAAAAGAGCTTATTATAAGAAAATTATTAGTCATGGAGCTACTAGATTCGTTACAATACTTATCACTTTGAAAAGCATTTATTATCACAAGCTCAACTTACAGGCTTTTATAACAAACAAAGTTTATTTTAATTCAAAAATATCTAAAATAGTAAAAGATAAAGAAGTATCATCCAGCATTTTAGATAATAAATTTTAGAATGATTGTTTGCTAACTTTCAAATTATTTGAGCATTTAATTTGATTATTGAGAATTGTAGATTCTGATGAAAACCACATCTAGAGTTTTTTATGATGGTTTGTACAGAGCAAGGAAAACTATTAAGTTCATGTTTAGAAATGTCAAAAAGATGTACAAACCTTAGACAAGCATTATAAAAAGATGGGATAGCCAGTAAAGACAAGACATACATTGTGCAACATATTTTCTTAATCTCCATTTTCAATATGATAAAAAAAAATTTATCACAAATTTAAAGTGATGCAAGGTTTAATTAAGCTGATTAAAAATAAAGATATATGTCATAAACCATCAGTAGCAATGAATAAGATTAGGTTTTTCCGCGATAATTTATAAAGATTTGGCAAACCAAGTACATTAATGATGATCACTAAAGAAATATAGCATGATAAGTAAAGCAATAATTTTAATATACATTTCTTCTTTCATGCATATTTATTATCTATTAAATAACTAATACTTAACTATTTGTAGATGAATGATGAAAAATGTTTAGATCAAATGCACCAAATTTATAGAAATTGACTGCTAGAATTCTTAGTCAAACATCTTCAACTTCTGGATGTAAAAAAAATTGGAGTATATTTGAACAAATTCATATCAAGGAACAAAATCATCTAGAGCAACAATGGCATAATGATCTTATATTTGTTCGGTACAATCTTAATTTGAAACATATGTTGTATGATTGTATGACTTTTAATTATATTTAAATATTTATATATATTAAAATACATAATTTTTTTATGTGGATTCACATTAATTTTATAGATTTCAAACAAAAAAGAAACTATGATCCTTTAGATTATACAAGTATATAGATGGTAAATTTTTAGATGTTTGTCTGTGTTGACCTGCCGCCGTATAAAACAAAAAAAAAAAGAAAAAAAAAATGTTTCTCTCGTACCTGTTCAGCGCCGAACTCCGCACGTCGCCGCTGAAATCCCGTAAATCTAGCGATCGCATCACATCTCTCACGATCTCTCTCCGGCAGTCGTAAAAAGAACCAAAGAAGGGATTCGACTCTTTCTGGACAACTCGCTCTCGCTCTCCGATATTTCTCCCTCCCTCTGTGCTTTCCCAACTTCGCCTCTTCCACGACTTTCCCTTCCTGTCGGTCTGGAAGTTACGACAGTTTGATCAGAAGCAACCCAGGAAGCTCGCTGACTGCGAAGGAACTTTCTCCCTTTCGAGTCGCTTCTTCCGCTCCATTCCGACGCCGTGCGACTTCGTTCCTTCGACGACTCTCGATCGGAAGCAACAACGAGCTCGCCGGCTGTGAAGATAATTTTCTCCCTTCCACGCGGCTTCTCCGACTCCTTAGTGGCTGTTCGACGAAGCTCCTTCGATGACGTTCCCTTTAGGTTGAATCGGAAGCTACAGCATTTGATCGGAGCAGCAACAGGGAGCCTGCTTGCCGTGAGGGTAACCTTCCCCCATTCGCGCCCTTCTTCGGCCCCTAGTAGCTGTCGGACTTCGCTTCTTCCACGGCTTTCCCTTGCTCTTGGATCGAAAGTTACTACATTTGATCGGAAGCAAAACAAGGGAGCTCGCCGTCCGTGAAGGTAACTTCATCTCTTTCGTGCACTTCTCAGCCAAATCCCGTAATCCCACCGAGCCGAGGGATTAGTAATATTTTTTTTTTAATTAAAATTAATTTTCATTAATTAGAATTAATTAAATTTTTATTAATTATAATCATTTTAATTAATTATTTATTATAATTAATTATAATTAATTTTAATAAAAATTAATGATAATTAATTGTAAGAAATTTTAAGTTTAATTGTAATTAATTATTATTAATTAGTTATAATTAATTAATTTTAATTACAATTAATTAGTTATGATTAATCAAAAATCATAATTAATTATGTTAATTAAAAATAAATAACTATAATTAATTATTCTAATTAATTTTAATTAACAATTAATAAATATAATTAATTAGAAATGATTATAATTAATTAATTGATTAATTAATTATAATTAATTAATATTAATTATAATTAATAAAGAAGCATGCCTACTTCTCCCGCCTCGGTCTACGAGCCACCTCCGTCGGGTCTTCAAGGTAGAATTTCTAACTCCAATCCTGTCCTCGATGTTTGCAGCGGACCGGAGAACCACCTATACGCGCTCTTGTAGCACGGTAGGAGGGAGCCCGGTGCGAAGCATACGACGAGGCGGGTAAGCCCTATACACGCTCTTGTAGCGTGGTGGGGACGGACCTCGACCTCGACCTCGACACCGACACCGCCGACGACTGCTACGCAAAGGTATGATGTTCCAAATCCCATTCTCGACGTTTGCAGCGGACCGGGGAACCACCTATACGCGCTCTTGTAGCACGGTAGGAGGGAGCCCAGTGCGAAGCATACGATGAGGTGGGAGAGCCCTATACACGCTCTTGTAGCGTGGTGGGGAGTTACTGTTGTTCTGGTACGTCACTGCTGTTCTGGTACGGGTACTGCTGAAGGCCCCATACACGCTCTTGTAGCGTGGTGGGATGAAATTTTGTACGGCCGCGGTGTCTACGGACACCTACCATACACGCTCTAGTAGCGTGGTGGGAAGGCCCAGCTCCCCAATTTTCCCCCAAACGGGGGATATGCCGGGGTGCTGCCGAAATTTTCACTGAAGTACACGAGACTTGAACAATTTGAAGACCTTCTTGGGCGACAATGTAGAAGACTTGTACTCGAACAAAAATGTACAGAACTTGAACTAAAATGAGCAGAGGACCTGTACAAGAACAGAGAACTTGTGGACCTAATTCAGAACAAAATCTAAATGGTTTCTAAAGACCAAATTCAAATGAAATAAATCAAGCTGAAGCCCAATTCAAATCATTTGAACAAGAAATTGTACCTCAAAAGATCCCAGAAAACTTTGAACAAGCACTTGAACTTGTTCTTGGAACTCAAACTGTGCAATATCAGGGGACCCGAACATAGAACTCAAACTCAAATTGAACTCAAGTTGGATCCAAATTTGACATGAGCAATAAAGAATTTGAACTTTCAAGAACAACACACAAGATTCAAGCATGAGTTGAACTTTGAACTCGGGTCCGATGGAATACATAGAATTGAGACTTTGGGTGAATGAACCAATCAGAGTCTAAATGCACAGTTCTCTAAATTAACAACAAGTTACAAGCGGGGGATGAAATCCCGGTGCACACGAAAGATGTGTTAATTCCTACAACAATCCCTACAAGTGCCTGTTGATTGAGAAGGCAATATGGGAGATCAATAATGGAAGGAACGTCCCCTACAAGCAAGTGCAATCATCAAATCACCTGAGATTGGTGAAAGGTGGTTCCAATACAAAAGCAAAGGCTCTCCTACAAATACCTTCAGGAAGTCGTAGTGAGTACAACGGTCCCCTACAAATGAGCACAAATCACTTGTGGATAACAACAGTGGGTATGTCGTAGGTACAACGAACCACTGTGGGCACAAGTATAGATATCACCTACGACAACGGTGATCAAGATCTTCAAGTATCTCGAGTACAATAGCAACCCGATGTACGAAAAAACTCTACTACACTAAAGATCTTGAAAGGAGATCTTCTCAAAGCAAAGCGACAATCAGTAGACTTCAAAATCCAAAAACGAAACCTTCCCCGGTGATTGAGAAAGGGGGAGGGGGTCAACATCAAGACCAAATCGCCACCGGATCTGCAACACATATACAAGCAGACAGAAGGCGTCTACGATCTACAACTCAACGCCACCGGATCTGCAACACATATACAAGCAGACAGAAGGCGTCTACGATCTACAACTCAACGCCACCGGATCTGCAACACTGATACAAGCAGACAGAAGGCGTCTACAACCTACAACTCATCGCCACCGGATCTGCAACATTTGTACAAGCAGACAGAAGGCGTCTATAATTATTTCAAAGTACCCATGCACGTGCACCTTAGTTTGTATACACATAGGTACACAAGGGGTAAATACAATCTCAACCCGCATGGGCCCCGACGAGCGTGTTATTGGTACACACGTGACGCTTAGGGATGCTGCGCGGGTTGACAAGTGAATTCAAGTTCGAATCCGATCCTTCTATACGGATCAATAGAAGTCGATAAGATTCGAACTACCTAACAAAATACACGGTTGTATCGAACGGTGTATTTGTTTAAATACATTCTTTTTAGGCCTTCAAAGCCTAAAATCAAGATAATTCACTAAACAAAAGGCACAAAGCCTACGAGAAATCTGATCCCCTATCGATAAGTTGATAGGGTCGACAAGGTTCAATCAAATGGAAATGACCCCTAAACACCCCGATGATGGCCGCGTTGATTGAAGATCTCAACCGGAGGGGTTCTCAAATATTTCAAATGTCTTCCAAATACCCAAAGTCCACACAAAATCCATACTCCAGAAATCCAAATCAATCTCAAATTCCAAGATATTTAAATTTGAAATAAATCCATCCACACTTAAAAGCAAAACCCATCCACCCTCCGCAACAGTCTGCCGGGGTGGACAAATTCTAATAAACTCTAGCTTACAAAGAGCCAAATGCCTAGTCGAAAATATCACTAGGATCCATTCTCAAACAATCTCCTGCCAGTAAGGACGTGGTACGTGTCCTCTAACCGGCGGTCTGCCGCTAAATGGCCACCGCAGGATAAACGGTTACGACGACCCGGGGTCCTCTGAACCGCGTGGTTTCGCCGCCAAATGGCACCACGATATACCGGTTATGGCCAGGGCCAATACGCTCCTTATTGGCATCAAATCCTTGAGATATGAATCAATAGGATATGATCGATAGGGCACAAAGCCCTCTGTAAGCTAAGGTGGATTCAAATTTGTCCCCTTAGACAAACATCCAACCCCGGTCTACAAGGTCCCCTTGGACGAAGCAACCCATGGCTGCCGACAAGGATCCTTCTGTCAGGTTGGGTCGACTACCTCCTCTGACTAAGTAGACTAGGGACCACGATGGCCCGGGACGACGGAACCATGGGATCTTGATCGGGTCTATCATCCATTCCCCCACCATCCGCTTTAAGTGCAAGATGGTAAAATTTCTATTTTAAATATCAAATCTTCCAAAATATCCAAATTCCCAATTATTTCCAAACTTTCCAAATCTTTTCAAATACCCAAATATAGATTCAAAATCCAATTTCCATATCTATGCTGCTACTATATGCCAGATATACGTATTTCTATACGTATCTGATTGACGACTAGCCTTAATCGAAAGTTCTCTCTCGTGATCGGGAGGGGTAATTAACTATAGGGGCTTGCGCCTATAGGAAACCAGAACTCAGATCATAAAGTCCTCACAAAATGAGGGCGAAATCTCTGGGTAGTGTCTTATCTACAAACCCATCTGCCTTCCAAAATTTACCCCGGAACTTAGTTCGTTAAAACTCCCTCGCCGAATAAAAAAAGCGATGCGGGGAGGCCGGGGCCGAATTTTCGGAGCCCACAGATTTCTGGCGACTCCACTGGGGAATGGTTTCTCTTTCCATCTTTGGCTAGTCATATAGATGTTATAGTAGCAGCCAAAATGCTATGCTCTATATGGTGAACATCAGAATGTGACATTTGGTTATTATATTCAAAGATCCATTACTGAAAGTTCCCGAAAATGAATCTTTTAAATAAGATCAATGGAAATTCGTTTAGCAGGGTTTTCAATTCCATGCTAACTTTCCTGCTTCTACTGTTGGTTCTGCGTTATTTCTTTTTTATGAAAGCGTGGGGTGATGTATCAATTCTGATAACTAACTCCTGTCTTTCATTTTTGTAGAATGGAAATGCAGGACACCCCAATGACCGTCCAACTGGGACGAGGAGCCAAGATCCAGCTGGCAAACGCTGTGATTGAAACTGGAAATGCTGGAGCCATCATTCACTTTGGTGGGCTCGAATTCTCAGCAGCTACTGCAAGGGCTGCAGCCGTCCCTGTGTACGGCGTAAACTCTGAAGAACCTTCTGGAAGGTCCCACTCTGAAAGGACTACTGTCAGAGGTGCTGCCCAAGGAAGAACCTCTGTATTTGAAAGACTATCCCAGCCTGAGACCCTTACTGCAAAGAGGGTTGTTACTGGAAGAAAAGTTTCTGTGGTGACTGCAAACACCACCGTCCTGCCCAGAGAGACTGTTGCACCTGGGAGGTATGATAATGAAGCTTCCTCATCTGGAGGAAGGCTCACTAGAAGGCAAAGGAGGAAGAGAAATGCAGAGCTGCGAGCTCAGCAGTTATCTGTACCAGTCCATCCCTCCAATCTGCCAGCACCAGAATCAGAAATCAATATTCCCACTCAAAATAAGTTTTCTAACCTGAAGTGGGTAAAGAGAAATAGCTCATCTTGTGAGCTTAAGCAATCCTTCTGGGAGCGTCGACCTGAAGTTCCAGCCCCTCAGAAGATAAGAGAGCCTGAACGTCTGTCTGCCCAGGTACACCGTGTACTGAAGACAGTCAAGGAGAAGGGCTTAATGAAAAAGAAGTTCCAGAGGCCACTGATTGTTGAGGCCCGAAGAACTCCTCCAAGAGAGAGGCTATCGTCTGTTGTGATAGCCAAACAAAGAAATTACCAACGCCAAGTTCCGCGGGAAGCACATCGGGGCGTGACACTCGGACCACATGTCCAAGAATCCGTCGCCGAAAGGGCTCAGCAGAAAGGCAAACAAGTTTGGAGGCCGAAGCCTCGAAAGGAAAAGATTTTTGAAGAAAAAGATAGACCAGGCGTGACATCCGGAGCTGTCTCCCGGAGATCCGCCCCTACTAACAGAACTCATCATAAATGGGTCCGAAAGAAGGCCCATAATGACGACAATTATATGGACGGTCGACATCCTGGAGAGTCTTCCAGGAGATCCCGTCATTCTCCTACTTCAGCCAAAGAGGAAGTTCATTTCGATCGTAGTCCGCAGATCGAAGAAGTAATCATTCCAAATCAAGAGCCTGAAATTCAATGGCGACGCCGCTCAGAAATTCAGGTACGAGAAGATGAAAAAGAATATGACGATGATGATACTATGGAGATCGAAATGGTTCGTATGGTCAGCCACATTGATGTTGAAGATGATGATGGTGATGAAGAAGACCAACAATCACAGCCGCGCGTACGTGTTTATCGACGTCGCCACAGGGCTAGATCCATTGCTAGCCAAAGTGCTCGCTCCTCAGAAGAAGGAGATGAGGAAGAAGAAGAGGTTGGAGAAAATCCCTTCGGAGGTGAAGACATCACACTCGCTGAAATGAGAAATCAGATGAGGCGACAGATGCGAAGGAAAGACAGAGAAATCTCTCAGTTAAATGATAAAATGACTGAGATGATGACTCAGATGACGGCCATGATGGAGATGATGCAGAAAACCACTTCTGTGGGCCCTGCACCGGCTCAACCCATCAACCAAGTTGCTAATTCTCAAAACCCTCAAGCGCCTCAAGCCTCAGGAGTGAAAGGTGTACTTGAAGGTGGCAAAGAAACTAATGATCCAACCCGCCAGCGTACTCCACAAAATGTGGCGAGTGCCTCTAAGCCTGTAACTGCAGCACAGCTTGATGGCTTAATTAGCGAAAAGATTAAGGCCATTATAGCGGCTGAACAGGCAGAGAAGTTGGTAGGAAAAGGTCGCCCGTACCCAGCAGAGTACGATTAGGTGCCATATCCAAAGGGATATTCTGTGCCGAAGTTCAATATCTTCGATGGCAATAAAAATCCCAGACAACACCTGGCGCAGTTCAAAGCAACCTGTGGAAATACAGGAGGTAATGATGCTCTGCTATTCAGGCAATTCGTGAGCAGCTTGAGTGGAACTGCTTTTGAATGGTATGCCGAACTGCCAAATGATTCACTGAAGACCTTTGCGGAGCTGGAGGCCTTGTTCGTGAAAAGATTCGCCAGTGCAACAGAGAAGACCACCATTGCTGATCTCGCCCTTGATAAAAGGAGGAAAGATGAATCAGTAACGAGGTATATAACACGCTGGCGCAATCTCAGCATGAAGTGCGAGCAGCAATTAGAAGAAGAACACGCAGTTCAACTGTTGATGGGGAACATTGATGATAAAATGCAACCCTTCTTATGCATGGCTTCAATCACTACCTTTCAAGATCTGTTGGACAGGGTGGCTAAGTTTGAAAAGCTGAATTTGTCGAAGTCAGAAAATCTCGCAGACAGACCCAAAAAGGCTAAAGCTCCTGATGCTAGGAGAAACGAAGTTTACTCTGCATTCCCTCCCAGACCTGATAAAGGTAAACGGGCAGTGTATAATGTGGATAAAGAAAAACAGCCGATGCAATATGAAGAAAAATTAAAGCAAGCTTACAATTCAAACCCTCAACCAAAATTGGTTCTTGGAGGAAATGACAAACCTCGAGTCTTTCCTGGTGGAGGAGAGCGCCAGAGACAACCCACGGGAACTGGTGATAGAACGTTCCCCTCCCTCAAGGAGAAAATGAATAAAGAATATTCGTTCAAGAGAGAAAGTGTTGCCAAATTGTTCCGACAAGCACTCAAGAATGGTCTGGAGTTGCCAGAATGCAAAAGATCTGAAGAGTCCAAACACAGTGGAGACCCAAACTACTGCCCATATCATCGGGTAGTTAGCCATCCAATTGAAGATTGTTATGTCTTCAAAGATTGGTTAGAAAAGATGTACAAGAGGGGAGAACTGACATTATCAGATAATGTGTTGGTTCGTCCCAGAAAAGAATCCACCAGGGTAGTCACGTCCTCTTCCGTACTCCCGCTTAAAGAAAAAATGAAAAAATCTATCCAAGAGGAACAATGGGAGACTGTGATCTCCAAGAAGACATCAAAAATGCTGAAACAGTTAGAAGGAGTTCCTGGTGTCAAGTGGAAGTCCCCTACTGAGCCAGTACTGAATTTAAAATGGTTGCCTATGTCACAAGCATCCACTTCTAAACAGCAACCTGGCCAAGCTAGCTCATCCAAATCTGATAAAGCAAAGCCAAAGTCTTCTAGGAAGAAAGCCAAGTTGAAGAAGCCTGTGGTAAAGAAGACTGCAACTCAAAAGGCTATTGATAGTTTGGGTGAATATTACCAGACTGTCAGGAGGCCTATTAAGCTCAGTGATTTTATGAAAGAGCTTAAAATAGATGAAAAGGAGGAAGAAGCTGATGATGAATCTCTTCCTACGGAGATATGTCGAGTCATCTCAACGACTTTAAAAATATCAGAAAGGGAGAAATACGTTAAAGAAGCGGCCCCTGAATTCTGTCTAATGGTATCATCAATGGAATTCAGTTCTGAAGATCTATGTTTTCCAGATGATGAAGATTCAGATCCAAGCATAGAATCACAAATGAAACAAGTGAAGTTGGGAGACGATTCCGAGTCTACAGATGAATCCCCAGACACAACAATGGCTGACTCTGAAGAGAATGCTTCATCAAACAAGTCTGAATCAGATGAGGTGGCCCAGGTGCAGTTGAGGAGTGGCAAAGTACTGCCGCCTCCACCAAAGAAGGGAATTCCTAACAAAGATAAAGGAAAAGAGATAATTATCAATGAAGATATTATCCTAAATGACTCCAAGAAGAAAGAGACTTCATCTAAGGGGATAGATTACAATATCTTATCTCACTTACGGAAGATCCCAGCGCAACTCAGCATATACGATGCCCTCTTGATGTCTAAAGACCTTCGAGAGACTTTGATCCAAGCTCTCAAGGACCCCGAAAGATATGAGGCATATTTTGCTGAGCGTAATCTAACTGAAGTCTTGCAAGCTCGAAATGAGCCCCTCATCACCTTTGCTAATGATGATATGATGCTTGGAACGGCAGATCACAACCGCCCTCTGTATGTTACGGCAGAGAGCGACGGTATGATGATCAGTCGAATTTTGATTGATCCCGGATCTTCCGTAAATCTTATGAGCCTTAAGGCACTGAGATCCCTCTGCCTCGATGTAGAACATCTTGGGCAAGACAAACTGATGGTGCACGGCTTTAACGAGAAAGGGCAGAAAACTCTTGGTTCGTTCATGCTTCCTCTTGTATTTGGGGAACTCCATACAGAAGCTAAATTTCATGTGATTGATGCGGACACTTCGTTTAAGGCGCTATTGGGTCGACCCTGGCTGCATGAATACGGCGTTGTCCCTTCAACATTACACCAGTGCATGAAGTATCTCAGAGAAGGAGAAGAATTCAGAATTTCTGGTGATATTCAGCCCTTTGCAGTACATGAAGTAACAATTTATGAAGATGCAAAATACTTCATGCCAAAGAAGCAAAAGTCGTCAAGTTCTCTTGAGGCTAGAGCATCAAATTCTAAGGCTGCAAAGAAACCCAAGCAAGAAGATGAGAAGAAGCGTGTAGGAAGAAAGAAAGCGACGCCAACTCTTCCTAAAGCATCAATCATTCCTAAAGAAAAGAAACATGTACCTCATCTTGGGAGTGACACGGATGAAGATGATGTTGCCCCTGCCAAATCTAGAAAAGTATGCCAGTCCACGGATGAATGGAGTAGGCAGGTTGAATTTTCAAATAATGATTATGACTACGACTCAATCTACATGAACTCAGTGCAGAGTGTGTTCTCCAGAAGAATAGACAGTCTGTTGATTTCAGACAGCATACTCGTAGTCACACGTGTTCCCTTGCAACATTTCAAGGAAATCATTTCGCGCGAGGTTCGTAAAATTGAAGAACTCTCTACTCTTTATCTGCCTCCCCGTAAAAATGGGACTGTGCCAAAGAATGTGCTATATTCCACGGGAGTTCATGAAGAAGAGAATCATGACTGGGATTGCATGCTCCTCGACTCCGAGGAATTATTTCCTACGAGGCTACCCAAATTCAATACTAAAAATATTCAAAGAATGCTACGAAAGCAAATTAATATTCCTACTACCAAACGACAGCTCCGTACAAGCTTAGGCCTCTGGTATGGGAGGAGTCCGCGTCCGTTATGGCAGAAGGATACAGACGCATATAAAGGTATTGGATTCATCAAAAGAAAATTCCTCCGGAAGGAGATTTGTCGGACGATCACATGTGGAGAAATCAAATCCGATGATGATGGTGCTGAAGAAACATACGAAACCAATGCTTATGATGATCAACCCGTAGAAGCTGAGCCTGCACCAGAAGAACTGGAAGATGGTGGACAAGCTGCTACGATGGACGAGCTCAAAGAAGTCAACTTGGGAACTGAGGAGGACCCTCGCCCAACCTTCATTAGCTCTCTTCTACCAGAAGATCAAATAGAAAAAATAAAAGAGCTACTATGTGAATTCAGGGACTGTTTTGCTTGGACATATGCTGAGATGCCTGGCTTATCCCCTGATGTGGCAGTTCACAGATTGGCCATCAAGCCTGATGCAACGCCCGTCAAGCAAGCTCCAAGGAGAATGAGATTGGAGATTGAAGAACAGGTGATTGCAGAAACAAAGAAGCTCATAGAAGCAGGCTTCATTCGAGAAGAAAAATATGCCGACTGGATTGCCAATATCGTCCCTGTAAAGAAGAAGAATGGCCAGATTCGTATCTGCATCGACTTCAGGGACCTCAATAAGGCATGCCCGAAAGATGACTTTCCGCTCCCAGTATCAGAACTTCTAGTTGACAACACTTCCAACTATGATATGTTCTCTTTTATGGACGGATCGTCGGGCTACAATCAAATTAAAATGGCGCATGAAGATGAAAGACATACATCATTTAGAACGCCTATAGGCATATTCTGCTACACAGTCATGCCCTTCGGCCTGAAGAACGCTGGTGCCACCTACCAGCGAGCGATGACTCGTATATTTGATGATTTGATTCATCAGAAGGTCGAATGCTATGTAGATGACTTGGTCATTAAAAGCATAGGCCGAAAAGATCACCTTCATGATTTGAGAATTGTGTTCGAAAGGATCAGAAAGTACGATCTGAAGATGAACCCTCTCAAGTGTGCATTTGGGGTATCCTCAGGGAAATTTCTGGGATATGTTGTTCGACATCGAGGAATCGAAGTCGACCCCAACAAGATCAAGGCGATCGTGGAGATGCCACCTCCAAAGAACCTTCGGCAACTCCGCTCCTTACAAGGGCAGTTGGCTTTCATTCGGCGATTTATATCGAATCTGTCAGGTAGGTGCCAGCCATTTTCAAAACTAATGAAGAAAGATGTCCGTTTCAAATGGGACGAAGAGTGCCAAGAAGCATTTGACAGCATCAAAAGATATCTGTTGAATCCTCCCATTCTTGCGGCGCCAATCCCCGGGAAGCCTCTTATACTGTATACGGCAGCACTAGAAGAGTCCCTCGGAGCACTATTGGCCCAGCATAATGAAGAAGGCAAGGAGAATGCACTCTACTACATCAGTCGAAGGTTGATAGGAGCAGAAATCCGCTACTCTCCAATTGAGAAGCATTGCTTGGCTCTGATTTTCGCAGTACAGAAGCTCCGCCATTATATGCTATCTCACAAAATCACCTTGATATCAAAGATCGATCCGCTGAAGTTCTTGATGACAAGACCAGCGTTGACAGGTCGTTTGGCAAGGTGGGCAGTGATACTCCTGCAGTTTGATATCACATATGTCCCTCAAAAGGCAGTGAAAGGGCAGGTGTTAGCAGACTTTCTTGCAGCACATCCCATCTCTGCAGATTCACCGCTCAACGATGATCTACCTGACGAGCAGATCATGAATGTTGAAAAAGAGGAGATGCTACGAGTATGGAAAATGTATTTTGATGGAGCATCGTCAATCAAGCGTGCTCGGCCTCCAAATCTAGAGAAAGCTCAAGCCGGAATCGGACTCATTTTCGTGGCGCCCGAGGGAGGCATAATGAGATTCTCATTTAGTCTGACTGAACCTCGGACAAACAATGAAGCCGAATATGAAGCCCTAATAGCTGGATTGGAGATTGCAATCGATGTCCGAATTCAAAATCTCCAAATTTTCGGTGATTCTCAACTGGTTGTGAATCAAGTATTAGGAATTTACAAAATTACCAAATTCGAATTGGCCTGTTATCATCGGCGAGTTCTTGAGCTTATGAAGCAAATTTCAATTGTCAAGTTAACTCAAGTTCCCCGAGGTCAAAATGGCAAAGCTGATTCTCTTGCTAAATTGGCTAAAGAAATGGCGAATATGGACGACGAATGGCCTATAATAATTATGGTGCACAATCGTCGGATCCTAGAGCCAGCATTATTACAATTCCCGCAGGCAGAGGGAATACCAAGTTCAAGCCAGCAGGATACAACTCCAGTTGATCCTCAACCTCCCCAACCAGTTGATCTCGAAGATCAACTTGAAGAACATCAAGTTCCTAAGAAAAGACGAAAGGCCAGTCAAACTTCAGAATCATGGTGGCATTGTCTAGATGTCGAGGAAGAAGATGATTGGAGACTGCCTTTCATTGATTACTTTAAAGAAAGTAAATTGCCAACAGACAAATCACTAGCTGCTCAAATCAAGAAGAGAGCGCTACGATATGCATTTGTCAACAACACATTGTATCGACGTGCTTTCGATCAAATGTGGCTAAGGTGCCTAGGGACCAAAGAAGCTGATAAAGTTGTGGCAGAAGTTCACGAAGGACTTTGTGGAGCACACCAATCAGGTCCCAAGATGGCAATCAAAATTAAAAGAATGGGCTACTATTGGCCGACCATGGTCAGAGATTGTATCAATCATGCTAAGAGGTGTCATGAGTGCCAGATCCACGGTGATGTTATACATCAACCGCCAAATCCGCTGCACCCTACAATAGCATCCTGGCCATTTGAATGTTGGGGTACTGATATTATTGGGCCGATAGATCCGCCGTCATCAGCAGGACACCGCTTCATCTTGGCAGCAACCGACTACTTCTCAAAGTGGGCAGAAGCAGTTCCATTTAAAGAAGTTACGTCCGAGCATGTGATCAACTTCTTCACCCATAATGTCGTCTACAGATTTGGTGTGCCACGCCGCATAATCTCAGACAACGGAACTGCTTTCAAAAGTACAAAAATCTACAAGTTCGTTGATCGGCACAAAATCGATTGGCGGTATTCCTCTATATATTATCCAAGAGCAAATGGCTTAGCTGAAGCCTTCAACAAAACGTTGGTGAAATTGCTAAAAAAGATTCTCTCCAAGAACAAAAGAGAGTGGCATACAAAGATGGCAGAAGCGCTATGGGCGTATCGTACAACTTACAAAACGCCAACCAAAGCCACTCCTTACTCTCTAGTATTTGGAGTTGAAGCTGTACTGCCACTAGAAGTTGAACTTTCATCCCTTCGAGTTGCTATCTAGAATGAGATAACTCAAGAACAAAATGCTCGTCTAAGAATGGAGGAGCTCGATGCACTCGATGAAATCAGGTTACAAGCTCAGCAGAACCTGGAGATCTACCGAGCAAGAATGATAAAGTCCTTTGATCGAATGGTTCGTCCTCGATCATTTCAAGAAGGAGAATTGGTCCTGGTGCAGAGAAGACCAATCATCCCGCACAGAAAAATCGGTGGCAAATTCGTATCCAACTGGGAAGGACCTTTCGTCATCGAGAAGGTATTTCAAGGAGGAGCTTATCAACTTATCGATCTGAATGGTCAGAGGCCCATGCCGCCGATCAATGGTCGTTACCTGAAGAAATACTACGCATGAAATGCTATGTTTAATGTATTATGCTTTCATGTCTGTTTATTAGCATATACATTTCATATTTTGAAACTCTCTTATGTTATGAGAATACATTTCAAAATCCTCCTGTTAGGCTGGGGGCATTTTAAATATTTATTCGGGTCGACATCGCGCTGCGTGCCGAGATCCCCGAATAAATATTTAAAATTTCAAGATTCCAATTCTATTTCATTCTAAAATGTCCCTGTGAGACAGGGGGCATTTTAAATATTTATTCGGGTCGACATCGCGCTGCGTGCCGAGATCCCCGAATAAATATTTAAAATTATCAATTCAAATGCTACTTTGTGCTAAAGAATACAAAGACTTCTTTTTCAAAGCCTATATAGGTGATCTCTCAAAGATCGAGACAACACCTTCTCCAACAAAACCAAGACTCAAATGTCAAGAAAGAGACTTTTGTGGCTACACACTCCTACAAATTGAGCCGAAAAAGCTTGAAGTCTTTCAACAGCCTGAAGCTTAAGGTTCGAATGGGTGTAAAAGGTCGGATCCAACACGCCCAAATATGGCCGGATCGCTGGCAGCTCCGTCTACTCAACAAGCCATAAGAACGGCCGTAGTAGCGGAACCCCCACTTCGTCAACCCGTCAGTAGAGACTGTAGGAAGAACGAAGGCCAATTTGACTCGACAAGTCCAAGTGATCGTAGTCTGCAAAGTTCTCCAAAATGACTGGAGAATCAAAGTTCCAGTGGAAGAATGAGTCTCGAGCAACTACTGAATGTTCGTAGGCTCCAAAATCCAAAACCACGAAAGAGAACTCTAAATCTGTCAACTTCAGTAAAATCAGCATTAGGAAGCGCAATTCCCATAGCTTAAATCTGAAGACTGAATGGGTGTAAAAGGTCGGATCCAACAAGCCCAAATATGGCCGGATCGCTGGCAGCTCCATCTACTCAACAAGCCATAAGAAAGGCCGCAGTAGAGGAACCCCCATCTCAGCAACCAAAGGACGAAGAGCTGTCAAATTTCAGCTCCCCCGATCTGATGAACTCAAGTAACTCAGATTAAAGTCTTCTCAAGTGGTTAAGGATCAAGATACTACCTACATTCGGTACTATCAACTGAATCTAAAACCTGCAAATCCTTCAACAAATCCGTCAAGCACAAAGCGAGGATCGAAGGAACTTTTCTTCAACAAGTCCACCAAAGCACAAAGCAAAGGACCGAAGAAAATTATCCCAAAGTTCACACAAAGCTCAAGGCTGAACTAAGAGGATCCGTCATCAATAAGTCCGTTACGCACAAAGCTCTGGACCGATGACTTTTCGCCATTGAACTAATGCAAACCTAAGGGTTTATGTTACCGGCATCTACCCCTTCGTCAAGCCCGCCAAAGCTAGAAGCAAAGGGCAGAAGGAATACAAAATTTCTGACAAGTCAGTAAAGACAAATCAGACAATCCTTCACCAAGTCCGCAGCACAAAGCACAGGACAGAAGGAATCAAAATCTCAGGGCTCTAGCAAAAAGCTGCAGAATGAGCACCCTAGATGACATCTACAAATGTCCCTAAAGACTGGGGGCATTTTAAATATTTATTTGGGTTGACATCGTGCTATATGCCGAGATCCCCAAATAAATATTTAAAATTTCAACAAGATATCAAGCATCTATGGATACATCTAGAAGCGTTATGGAGAAAGAAGATTAGTGTGACATCCAAATAAAATCTTGGAGATCCACTAAAAGAGAGTAGTGTGACATCCAAAACAACTTTTGGAGATCCACTAAACGAAAATTCCAGTGTGACATCCAAACAGATTTTAGAGATCCACTAAATGAAAACCCTTGTATGACATTTAGAATAGATATCTAGAAATCCACAGGGTCAATCAGCATGCAACAAATGTGGCCCGCTCCAGACGCCTACCACATTTGTTGGGGGGCATTTGTTGACCTGCCGCCGTATAAAACAAAAAAAAAAGAAAAAAAAATGTTTCTCTCGTACCTGTTCAGCGCCGAACTCCGCACGTCGCCGCTGAAATCCCGTAAATCTAGCGATCGCATCACATCTCTCACGATCTCTCTCCGGCAGTCGTAAAAAGAACCAAAGAAGGGATTCGACTCTTTCTGGACAACTCGCTCTCGCTCTCCGATATTTCTCCCTCCCTCTGTGCTTTCCCAACTTCGCCTCTTCCACGACTTTCCCTTCCTGTCGGTCTGGAAGTTACGACAGTTTGATCAGAAGCAACCCAGGAAGCTCGCTGACTGCGAAGGAACTTTCTCCCTTTCGAGTCGCTTCTTCCGCTCCATTCCGACGCCGTGCGACTTCGTTCCTTCGACGACTCTCGATCGGAAGCAACAACGAGCTCGCCGGCTGTGAAGATAATTTTCTCCCTTCCACGCGGCTTCTCCGACTCCTTAGTGGCTGTTCGACGAAGCTCCTTCGATGACGTTCCCTTTAGGTTGAATCGGAAGCTACAGCATTTGATCGGAGCAGCAACAGGGAGCCTGCTTGCCGTGAGGGTAACCTTCCCCCATTCGCGCCCTTCTTCGGCCCCTAGTAGCTGTCGGACTTCGCTTCTTCCACGGCTTTCCCTTGCTCTTGGATCGAAAGTTACTACATTTGATCGGAAGCAAAACAAGGGAGCTCGCCGTCCGTGAAGGTAACTTCATCTCTTTCGTGCACTTCTCAGCCAAATCCCGTAATCCCACCGAGCCGAGGGATTAGTAATATTTTTTTTTTAATTAAAATTAATTTTCATTAATTAGAATTAATTAAATTTTTATTAATTATAATCATTTTAATTAATTATTTATTATAATTAATTATAATTAATTTTAATAAAAATTAATGATAATTAATTGTAAGAAATTTTAAGTTTAATTGTAATTAATTATTATTAATTAGTTATAATTAATTAATTTTAATTACAATTAATTAGTTATGATTAATCAAAAATCATAATTAATTATGTTAATTAAAAATAAATAACTATAATTAATTATTCTAATTAATTTTAATTAACAATTAATAAATATAATTAATTAGAAATGATTATAATTAATTAATTGATTAATTAATTATAATTAATTAATATTAATTATAATTAATAAAGAAGCATGCCTACTTCTCCCGCCTCGGTCTACGAGCCACCTCCGTCGGGTCTTCAAGGTAGAATTTCTAACTCCAATCCTGTCCTCGATGTTTGCAGCGGACCGGAGAACCACCTATACGCGCTCTTGTAGCACGGTAGGAGGGAGCCCGGTGCGAAGCATACGACGAGGCGGGTAAGCCCTATACACGCTCTTGTAGCGTGGTGGGGACGGACCTCGACCTCGACCTCGACACCGACACCGCCGACGACTGCTACGCAAAGGTATGATGTTCCAAATCCCATTCTCGACGTTTGCAGCGGACCGGGGAACCACCTATACGCGCTCTTGTAGCACGGTAGGAGGGAGCCCAGTGCGAAGCATACGATGAGGTGGGAGAGCCCTATACACGCTCTTGTAGCGTGGTGGGGAGTTACTGTTGTTCTGGTACGTCACTGCTGTTCTGGTACGGGTACTGCTGAAGGCCCCATACACGCTCTTGTAGCGTGGTGGGATGAAATTTTGTACGGCCGCGGTGTCTACGGACACCTACCATACACGCTCTAGTAGCGTGGTGGGAAGGCCCAGCTCCCCAATTTTCCCCCAAACGGGGGATATGCCGGGGTGCTGCCGAAATTTTCACTGAAGTACACGAGACTTGAACAATTTGAAGACCTTCTTGGGCGACAATGTAGAAGACTTGTACTCGAACAAAAATGTACAGAACTTGAACTAAAATGAGCAGAGGACCTGTACAAGAACAGAGAACTTGTGGACCTAATTCAGAACAAAATCTAAATGGTTTCTAAAGACCAAATTCAAATGAAATAAATCAAGCTGAAGCCCAATTCAAATCATTTGAACAAGAAATTGTACCTCAAAAGATCCCAGAAAACTTTGAACAAGCACTTGAACTTGTTCTTGGAACTCAAACTGTGCAATATCAGGGGACCCGAACATAGAACTCAAACTCAAATTGAACTCAAGTTGGATCCAAATTTGACATGAGCAATAAAGAATTTGAACTTTCAAGAACAACACACAAGATTCAAGCATGAGTTGAACTTTGAACTCGGGTCCGATGGAATACATAGAATTGAGACTTTGGGTGAATGAACCAATCAGAGTCTAAATGCACAGTTCTCTAAATTAACAACAAGTTACAAGCGGGGGATGAAATCCCGGTGCACACGAAAGATGTGTTAATTCCTACAACAATCCCTACAAGTGCCTGTTGATTGAGAAGGCAATATGGGAGATCAATAATGGAAGGAACGTCCCCTACAAGCAAGTGCAATCATCAAATCACCTGAGATTGGTGAAAGGTGGTTCCAATACAAAAGCAAAGGCTCTCCTACAAATACCTTCAGGAAGTCGTAGTGAGTACAACGGTCCCCTACAAATGAGCACAAATCACTTGTGGATAACAACAGTGGGTATGTCATAGGTACAACGAACCACTGTGGGCACAAGTATAGATATCACCTACGACAACGGTGATCAAGATCTTCAAGTATCTCGAGTACAATAGCAACCCGATGTACGAAAAAACTCTACTACACTAAAGATCTTGAAAGGAGATCTTCTCAAAGCAAAGCGACAATCAGTAGACTTCAAAATCCAAAAACGAAACCTTCCCCGGTGATTGAGAAAGGGGGAGGGGGTCAACATCAAGACCAAATCGCCACCGGATCTGCAACACATATACAAGCAGACAGAAGGCGTCTACGATCTACAACTCAACGCCACCGGATCTGCAACACATATACAAGCAGACAGAAGGCGTCTACGATCTACAACTCAACGCCACCGGATCTGCAACACTGATACAAGCAGACAGAAGGCGTCTACAACCTACAACTCATCGCCACCGGATCTGCAACATTTGTACAAGCAGACAGAAGGCGTCTATAATTATTTCAAAGTACCCATGCACGTGCACCTTAGTTTGTATACACATAGGTACACAAGGGGTAAATACAATCTCAACCCGCATGGGCCCCGACGAGCGTGTTATTGGTACACACGTGACGCTTAGGGATGCTGCGCGGGTTGACAAGTGAATTCAAGTTCGAATCCGATCCTTCTATACGGATCAATAGAAGTCGATAAGATTCGAACTACCTAACAAAATACACGGTTGTATCGAACGGTGTATTTGTTTAAATACATTCTTTTTAGGCCTTCAAAGCCTAAAATCAAGATAATTCACTAAACAAAAGGCACAAAGCCTACGAGAAATCTGATCCCCTATCGATAAGTTGATAGGGTCGACAAGGTTCAATCAAATGGAAATGACCCCTAAACACCCCGATGATGGCCGCGTTGATTGAAGATCTCAACCGGAGGGGTTCTCAAATATTTCAAATGTCTTCCAAATACCCAAAGTCCACACAAAATCCATACTCCAGAAATCCAAATCAATCTCAAATTCCAAGATATTTAAATTTGAAATAAATCCATCCACACTTAAAAGCAAAACCCATCCACCCTCCGCAACAGTCTGCCGGGGTGGACAAATTCTAATAAACTCTAGCTTACAAAGAGCCAAATGCCTAGTCGAAAATATCACTAGGATCCATTCTCAAACAATCTCCTGCCAGTAAGGACGTGGTACGTGTCCTCTAACCGGCGGTCTGCCGCTAAATGGCCACCGCAGGATAAACGGTTACGACGACCCGGGGTCCTCTGAACCGCGTGGTTTCGCCGCCAAATGGCACCACGATATACCGGTTATGGCCAGGGCCAATACGCTCCTTATTGGCATCAAATCCTTGAGATATGAATCAATAGGATATGATCGATAGGGCACAAAGCCCTCTGTAAGCTAAGGTGGATTCAAATTTGTCCCCTTAGACAAACATCCAACCCCGGTCTACAAGGTCCCCTTGGACGAAGCAACCCATGGCTGCCGACAAGGATCCTTCTGTCAGGTTGGGTCGACTACCTCCTCTGACTAAGTAGACTAGGGACCACGATGGCCCGGGACGACGGAACCATGGGATCTTGATCGGGTCTATCATCCATTCCCCCACCATCCGCTTTAAGTGCAAGATGGTAAAATTTCTATTTTAAATATCAAATCTTCCAAAATATCCAAATTCCCAATTATTTCCAAACTTTCCAAATCTTTTCAAATACCCAAATATAGATTCAAAATCCAATTTCCATATCTATGCTGCTACTATATGCCAGATATACGTATTTCTATACGTATCTGATTGACGACTAGCCTTAATCGAAAGTTCTCTCTCGTGATCGGGAGGGGTAATTAACTATAGGGGCTTGCGCCTATAGGAAACCAGAACTCAGATCATAAAGTCCTCACAAAATGAGGGCGAAATCTCTGGGTAGTGTCTTATCTACAAACCCATCTGCCTTCCAAAATTTACCCCGGAACTTAGTTCGTTAAAACTCCCTCGCCGAATAAAAAAAGCGATGCGGGGAGGCCGGGGCCGAATTTTCGGAGCCCACAGTCTGGTTGATAAAGAACCAGTTTCGGAGCTTGTTTTGAAAAATTTAGAGATTGAAATTTATGCAGAAGATGTCATTCATATTGCTAAAGAAATAAATATTAGCTGTACTAAAAAATCTCAAAGTAAGTTCTCAATTTGATTAAATTACATCATTTGAAATAGATGTTCAACATATATATAATATTTTATATTTTTATTATGCAGATGATGTTGGAGATGACCATGTGAAATAATTGGAAGCGCGATATTAATGCATTTGGGGGGGTGTTTTGATGAAGAATGATTTAGATATATATCTTTTGATGCTACAAATCTAGAAGATGACTTCTAGATTTATTTGCATATATATATTTGAAGTTTGACTTGATATGAAATTATGAACAATTAATTGAGAGATACTCAAATATTTTATATCGCTTTTTTTTAAATCTCTTTTAATTATTTGTGTATATTATTTTATTCATAATTTTAAGTTTTGTTTAATTTGTTGTCATAGAATTTATAATGATAGCATCAATATTTTGGTAATTTTATTTTTTAAAATAAAATTAGATTTATTATGTCATCCTTCAATCGTGAACCTCTCATTCTTCCAGTTTGTTGTCCGGTCAAATTTTCACATTCGTGCTTGCAATACACAATTCAGCACCTCATTGTCGAAAACACGACACAAAAAAGGAGCCTCGCTAAAAAAGTTGGTGCGCGAATTCACCATTCTCACTTTACACATAATACATGATGAGTGTAAGAAATTTTATTAAATTTTATAGCATGTAATTCATTGCCTCTTCTTTAAAATTTTCGACATGTGGGGGGGAGGGGGGTCAGCTAAAAACTTTTAGGCGAAGCTACCATTTTACCTCCTGAGATACAACACACACAAGCAAAGGACGAAGGCTTCATAGATGGATAAGACTCCAGAGGGTTGTTGCATTTTTTAATTTTTGCGAGAAACTCATAAAAATAAGGGGTACTTGGTAAGTGTGGTATGTCCCTGAAAAATTAATATTTTAAAATCAATCTCAATAATTCAAACAAGAATACCAAAACTTGTGCTTGTGCAATCTTCATGTATCGATGGCAAAATAAGACAATACTCCTTTTGAATCTACTTCATCTTATCAACTTCAAGATATGTGGTGATCATTCAATCAAGCCTAAAGAAATCAACACTAGAAATTTTAAAATGGATATGACCATCCAACTTAGACCATCTCCAACACTAATCTCAAAAACATTTAAAGATCTAATTTATCTCTAAATATATGAGCCTTAATGCCCAAAAGTTTCCTCCCTCCACCCATTATCCCAAGAATACGATGATCCAACTCCAATATTGAAGACAATGTGCCTTGGCACACAGTCCTCTAAATGTATGGACTAAGATGCCCATAATCAAAAGGGAATTTTCATTTAGTGTTAAAGACGAATTGTGTTCTCCATCAATAGTTCACCACATGAAAACTACCAAACTATCCTCCACCCAAATGACCATAAATACCCACCATGTAACATAAACTTCATTCAAAAACTACTTCAATCTCTGGAGAAAACTCTAGTGAACCATCCTGTCATTTATACATCAATTTATTTCATCTATTGAACCATCCTTACTGACTTGAGCAATAGAGTGTCTTCCTAGGGATAAACTCTCTAATGTAGACGCGCCACTTTTAGGATGTATTTGTGTAGGAAATAAATAGTCACTGTGAACAAAATACCCCCAAAAATTCTACCGACCACAAATTGTTACGGACATACAACAAGTTTATTCATAAATGTATGCACCTAGTATATGCACATATGTGTGTGTATAAAATTTTAAATAAGAATAATCCAATGTCACAAAAATATAATTAAAAACTCAGCTTCTATATAAAGTGAAAACAATCTACAATAAAGATGAAAAGATTTTACTCCCGTAATTTTCCTAGAAAATAATGAATTCAAAACTATAATACAGACGCCCAAGCTAAATGGCTTAACTCGAAAAGAAAATGATTACTGCTAAACTTGGCATAGAAACTACTAATTTTTAATAAATGCAGCAATCATTCAGAAAGAAAATGATAACTCATAAAATCAATACTGAATGACTGATAAGTACCTTTTTTTTATGACTGATAAGTACCCTGACAACATTCAATGAATGCTGGATTAAGGAACAAATAATTCTTCATTGAAACCAAAACCTTAAGCCTAATAAGTAATAAGACAGTCACCAAGCATGCAAAGCGTAAGCATAAACTGTGATCAGTTTATACTCATTTTGTAACCTATAACGTCAAAGAAGCAAACCTGGAGGCTGCACCTTTCTCCCACGCATGCTCTCTCCCCATCATGGAGTAAATTGCTTCCCTTTGGCCTCTCACATACAATATCTGCTCTTTCCCCTCTTTTAATCTTGAGTTTTGGATACCTCTGACAAATTAAAAAATAAAAAAAAAAACATGTATCAACAAGTGTATATCTCCACTATAAAGCTATCGGATTTGGTAAAATGGAAGAAACCAGCTGTAAGAATATCAAAAAGAAAATTATACTCCACTAGAAGGATATGAAGTTGTGTTAGATTTTATGTATAGCCATCCTCTAATTATGATGTGAAACATAAATGCCATGTACTTGCCTAGGTGGCAAGATTTATTAAATCCCAATTAATTTGGGGAGAGAGAATGAAAATCTGAAATTAAATTTCATATTAAGTGGAATTGGCGGGATGAATTTGAATTTAAACTCAAATTTAATGGGGAGAATTAAATTGGATGAGAGGGAATTGTGGGAGGTAATTATGGAGGCTTAATGAGGGGGCCTATTAATAAGATAGGAGAGAGATGGGAAATTTTAATGTAGGTGGGGACCACAATTAATTAATCAAAATCGGAAATTTAGATTTCAGATTTTAATTATATCATGTAACTCCCTTCTTTAAAGAAAATTGGGAGGGAATTTGAATTTCAAAAAGATTGTAACTCCCCGTAATTAATATCCTAATTTAATTTGACTTAATTAGGAAATTCATTAGGGGGGGAGAATTCAAAATTCGAATAGGTGGGCTAGAGGGAAACCGGCGGCAAGGCTTCACGGGTGGCCGGCGGCAAGGACTCCACGATGGACGGTGGGCCGCTGGGCGGTTTTCTAGCCGGCGAAAGGGCTTTGCAAGCCGGCGAGATGGGGTGCTGGGTTGGTCGGCGGGATGCTGGCCGGCGGTTGGCTAGGGGAAAGGGGCGGTGGCAAGGATCCAAGGAGGGAGGAAAAGGGCAATTCTACTAGGGATTACTATGCCACAGATTCACCTTGATTTCCCACACCAATTGATCACAAAGATAATGGAGAAGAAGGTCTAGAACTCACAAAAAGATCTAGCTCTTCTCAAAACTCACTAAGAGATTTGGGAGAGGGATGCACTCACAAAGAGAACACCAAGTAGAGAACTCACAAAGAGATCTCAAAAGAAAAAGAACTCACTAAGAGATCTAAAAGATGGAACTCACAAAGAGAACGCAAAAAGCAAATTTTCATTAACAAATCATCATCTCATTACATAAGAAAGGGCCTCTATATATAGGCCTAAGAAACTAAAACAAGACACATATGCCCCTAAGGCTTAACATAGAACGACCCTCTTAAGTGAGGGTAAAAACGAAAAATTCATAATAAAAATTTAAAAATTACAAATAAAATATAAGATAATGTGGGACGATGATAGCCGTTGATCTTCAGCTCCTCGGATAGCCATGAACGGTTGGATGTCCGCATCATTCTCCCGGGGTGAAAAAGAGCTCGACTCCGTCGAGTCCGCACCCCAGGTAACCTGGCTCTGATACCAAACTGATGTGAAACATAAATGCCATGTACTTGCCTAGGTGGCAAGATTTATTAAATCCCAATTAATTTGGGGAGAGAGAATGAAAATCTGAAATTAAATTTCATATTAAGTGGAATTGGCGGGATGAATTTGAATTTAAACTCAAATTTAATGGGGAGAATTAAATTGGATGAGAGGGAATTGTGGGAGGTAATTATGGAGGCTTAATGAGGGGGCCTATTAATAAGATAGGAGAGAGATGGGAAATTTTAATGTAGGTGGGGACCACAATTAATTAATCAAAATCTGAAATTTAGATTTCAGATTTTAATTATATCATGTAACTCCCTTCTTTAAAGAAAATTGGGAGGGAATTTGAATTTCAAAAAGATTGTAACTCCCCGTAATTAATATCCTAATTTAATTTGACTTAATTAGGAAATTCATTAGGGAGGGAGAATTCAAAATTCGAATAGGTGGGCTAGAGGGAAACCGGCGGCAAGGCTTCACGGGTGGCCGGCGGCAAGGACTCCACGGTGGACGGTGGGCCGCTGGGCGGTTTTCTAGCCGGCGGGAGGGCTTTGCAAGCCGGCGAGATGGGGTGCTAGGTTGGTCGGCGGGAGGCTGGCCGGCGGTTGGCTAGGGGAAAGGGGCGGTGGCAAGGATCCAAGGAGGGAGGAAAAGGGCAATTCTACTAGGGATTACTATGCCACAGATTCACCTTGATTTCCCACACCAATTGATCACAAAGATAATGGAGAAGAAGGTCTAGAACTCACAAAGAGATCTAGCTCTTCTCAAAACTCACTAAGAGATTTGGGAGAGGGATGCACTCACAAAGAGAACACCAAGTAGAGAACTCACAAAGAGATCTCAAAAGAAAAAGAACTCACTAAGAGATCTAAAAGATGGAACTCACAAAGAGAACGCAAAAAACAAATTTTCATTAACAAATCATCATCTCATTACATAAGAAAGGGCCTCTATATATAGGCCTAAGAAACTAAAACAAGACACATATGCCCCTAAGGCTTAACATAGAACGACCCTCTTAAGTGAGGGTAAAAACGAAAAATTCATAATAAAAATTTAAAAATTACAAATAAAATATAAGATAATGTGGGACGATGATAGCCGTTGATCTTCAGCTCCTCGGATAGCCATGAACGGTTGGATGTCCGCATCAAATTAAGTATCTCAACAATGTTTAACTCAGAATCTTTTTGGTAACAGCATATTGCTAAAAATGGATCATCTTATTTTATGCAAACGAATAGCTTTACTGATAAAACAAAAAGTTGCAAAAAAACACATACATTTCAAAGTTATCCATGTCGACTCACCCCTTCATAAAATTGTTAATGCCCCCAGCAGCCTGTGAATTAAATTCCCTTTATTCATTCGCTCCATTATTGCTTCTAAGAATTTATAACCTCACACAAATAATTATAAAGGAATACACACAAGAAAATACAAAAACTGCTGGTAACCAAGTTGCATGAGCAAATGAGGTAACAGTTCACCTCAAATACTCTTGAAATAAATGGCATGTATACTCCTCCATTGTTTTAATCCAACCATGGGTGTATGTACAATCTTGAACTTAAGCACGGAAAAAAGCTTTGCACTACGAGACAAAATAGAATAAGCTACAAAGCATAATTTATATAAATAAGCTGTTAATAACTTTCCCCTACATACAACTTAGCTCTTGCAGCAACAACAACAACGTCATCAAGCCTTTATTCCACTAAGTGAGGTCGGCTACATGAATCCTTTTTCTACATTGTCTCATATTAAGAGTCAAATTCTAATTTAAATCTAATAAAGAAATGTCATTTCTAATATTTTCCAACCAAGTCTTTTTAGATTTACCTCTACCTTTCTTAACATAAGCCAAATCTAATACATCTACTCTCCTAACCGGATCATCGGAAGACTGTCGTTTTATGTGACCAAACCATCTAAGGCAGCTCTCTCTAATCTTATCTTCCATTGGAGCTACTCCAACCTTTTCACATATATGCTCGTTTCATATCTCGTCTCTAAGAGCAAAGTAACTCATCCACCTAAGCATCCATCTCTGCAACACTGAACTTAATATTACGCTTCTCTTTAAATGGCCAACATTCTACGCCATAAAGCATTGCAAGTCTCACCACCATCTTATAGAATTTTCTCTTAAGTTTGAGGGGGACTTTTCTATCACACAACAAGCCCGATGCATTCCTCCACTTCAACCATCCAATTTGAAATTTACTAATAATATCCCCATCTATTTTAGCATCACTCTGAACAATAGACTCAATATATTTAAACCATGTACTCTTATTAAAGACTTGATTACCCAAAGTCACAATCTCCACATTGATATATTACTACTAAAATTATACTCCATACATTTGGTTTTAGATCTACTCAAACAAAAACCTTTATACTCTAAGGTTGACCTCCATAATTCAAGTTTACCTTCAACTCCCTCTCTACTCTTATCGACAAGAAGAATATCAATAGCAAAAAGCATAAACTAGGGTACAACTTCTTGCAAATGCCTAGTAAGAACATTCATGACTTAAGAAAGAAGATATGTTCTTAAGGCTAATCCTTGATATAATCACGCTAAAATAGGAAAATATTTGGTCAAACCACCTTGTGTTTGAACACAAGTGACAGCTCCTACAAGCATATCCTTAATGACTTGAATATAAAAATTATTAATCCCTTTCTTTTCTAGAACTCTCTATAGCACTTCTCTTGAAACTTTATCAAA
The DNA here is from genome assembly GCA_016618105.1 of Dendrobium huoshanense. Lineage (NCBI taxonomy): Eukaryota > Viridiplantae > Streptophyta > Magnoliopsida > Asparagales > Orchidaceae > Dendrobium > Dendrobium huoshanense. The sequence continues at coordinate 20,043,442 of CM028359.1, read as the reverse complement.
TGTTTTCTCTAAATTAATAAATATCATATGTAGATGTTATTCTCTCTATACTTCTTCATCAAAACTCTTAATAAATGCATGGCTTCCATAGTAGACCTACTTAATATGAATCCAAATTTATTTTGAGAAACATTAGTATCACGTCATAACATATGCTTCATAACCGTCTACATAATTTTAAAGTATAACACATTAACTTAATTCTTCTATAATTCACACAATCTCGTGCATCACTTTTATTCTTAAAAATAGGAATCAACACAATCATTCTGCTAGCATCTTTTTAATCTTCAATATAATATTAAAAAGTTTAGTAAGCCAATAATTTACTTCATCTCATAAACATTTCCAAACCTCTATTGAAATATCCAGATCCAACAGCTTTTCACCACTTCATTTTCATTAAAGTCTCACTAACTTCGATTTTACTAATACGTCGTTAAAAATAAAAATCTCTATTTTCATATAGAGAGGTAAGGTAAAGTTAATTGTATTCTCACAATCTTCATTAAAAAGCTTGACAAAATATCTCATCACCTTTGTTGAATATCCTCTTCTAATAAAAAGCACTTTTTTATCTTCATCCTAAATACACTCCACTTGAACTAAATCCTAACCACCTGTATCTCTTTATTTAGCTAACTTATACATATATCTTTTGCTCTCTTTAGTATCTAATTTATTATATAAATTATTAAAAGTTAAAATATTTGCATCACACATTGCTTTCTTAGACTCCTTACGGACTTCTTTAAATATTTCACAATTATCAAAGTTTTTACATCTAAACTAATTTTTAAAATGAAGCTTCTTATTTTTTATCTTTTCTTGCATAATTTGATTACACCACCAACTATTTTTATTATTAGAAATTTTTTCCTTCAATACTCGAAGCACATCTTTTGCAACTTTCTTAATATTACTAGCTGTTTTTTTCTTACATAACAATAGCTTCCTTATGCAGAGACAAAATCTTAAGATCTAAAAATCTTATTATCAAAAATATTTTTATAAGTGTTCTTTAAATATCATCATTTAATCCTATAATAACATTTTACTTTATTTTTTATATTTTCTCATCTATCTTAAAGTCAAAAACTAATAAGCGATGTTGGTACATAAACTTTCACTATGAATAACTTTACAATCTTCGAAATTAAAAGAGAATTGTTAAAGTTTGCTTTTATAAGTTTATGTGGATCATGCAAGATAGATTTAAGAATTAGAAACGTTAACTTTGCTTAGGCCAAAGAGATGCACTTGAGATTAACCAAAATAGTTCATTCAAAAATCCAAGGGAATTAAATGTGAAGTACAAGTAACAAAACCCAACGTTTAACAATGAGAATTTCACCTTGGGGCCGTATCACTCAAAGATTGGTGGACTTTTGGCGGAGATAGAAGATCCAAGCGATGAAGGAAGTTACCACTAGAGAAAGGGCGCCGAAGAACTTCGTCGGAGGAAGAGTAGCCGGGTGGGATGGATGTCGTAGGTGACCGTCAAGGCTCCACATGTGCTTTGAAAGTTGTCGGTCGTAGATGCTTGCAAGGATTGGCACGACTCTCTCCAAGTATTCTTCCACAGTGGTTTCGTCTTCAAATCCTACGTCGAAGCACAGCGACCGTAGGATGTTGATACTTCCGTCGGCGTTGAATACAAGACCCCACTCAAGCTCCGGATCCGCCATTCAACATCGAAGGGGATATTGAGGGTGGTCGTCTTCTCATCCCCTTAGCTCTTCATGGGAGGGAAAGCTGGAAGGGGCGGCTTTTGGGAAGGGACGGCGGGATCTGCAGGCAGGGGAACCGTCGGGTGCAAGGATGGGAGCCAGAGACATAACTACCCACAGGGGTAAAATGGGAAAACAGTAAATAAAAAGACAATAATAATAAAATACATCATGACATCTAAATCAGAAGTAGAGGCGCTGAATCGTGGTCGTCGATCTGCGGTTTCGCCGGCGATAAACATGTCGGTAGCGTCTGTCGATGTCCTCATCATTCTCCCCAGGTGGGAGAAAACTCGACCCCGTCGAGTGTCTCTAGAGCTCTCGTACCACTCTAGAAGGTCTGGGTCTAGACTCTGCAGCTCCTCTCGGTCAACCCACGTATCCTCCATCGCCGGGGTCCCTTTCCAGTGGACTAAGTACCTTCGACGTCCGCCTCCTTTCGTAGTAATGATCTCATCATCTAATATGGATTCAACTATCTCCGCATTGGGTAAGGGGGGTAATTTTGGGTGTGGAGGCAGGTTGGGGATCTCACCAGGTATGGTCTCACAAGGCTCATTTGTAAGTGGATTGCATGGGTTAAATTCTGGTCACTCGAATGTTACTAAATCTTCTATGTTAAATGTGGGGTTAATGTTGAAACCTTCGGGAAGGTCTAGTACGTAAGCATTGTCATTCACCTTTGAAATTATCTTGAACGGTCTGGCGCTTCTCGCATGCAGCTTCTTTGCAGATCCAAGAGGAAAACGCTCCGGACGGATCCGAACCATCACAAAGTCTCCAATTTTGAATCCTTTAGCTCTTCTTTTATGATCAGCCATAAATTTATAAGTTGCATTATTTTGCTCAATTTTCTTTTTAATTTCTTTATGTAACTCCTGTAGATGTGATGCATATGATGATGCTGACTCAGATGTTCTAACTCTAGTGCTCATGGGAATCAGGTCAATGGGTTGGTTGGGGAGGTACCCGTACACTATTTCAGCAGGGCTAAAACCAGTAGTTCGATTTACAGAGTTGTTGTAGGCAAATTCAGCTATAGGCAACTTAGAGTCCAAGTCCTTAATGTTTTCTCCAACCAAGGTCCTTAACAAATTTCCGAGACTCCTATTCACTACTTCCGTTTGACCGTCTGTTTGGGTGTGAAAGGCGGTAGAGAATTGCAGTTTGGTCTCCATTTTATGCCATAAGGTCTTCCAAAAATAACTGGTAAATTTCACATCTCGGTCCGAAACTATGGTTTTAGGCAGCCCGTGAAGTCTAACAATCTCATCAAAGTATAGTTTGGCTACTCTAGAGACGTCGAAAGTCTTGGAGCAAGGGAGAAAATGGGCCATCTTAGAAAATCTATCGACAACTACACAGACTGAGTCATGTTTCCTAAAGGTCTTGGGTAGCCCTAAAACAAAGTCCATGCTGACGTCCTGCCAAGGTTGGTTAGGCACAGGGAGGGGTGAGTAAAGGCCGGTGTTTTGTTTCCGTTGTTTGGCCAGCTGACAGGTGTGACACCGCCTTACTAATCTGCTAACGTCCTTCTTAAGACTTGGCCAGTAAAAACGATTCTCAACCGCTGTGATGGTCTTGGCTTGACCAAAGTGACCCGCTAAACCTCCAGCATGTAATTCCCACACAAGAAATTCTCGAAGTGAAGTTGTGGAAATGCAAAGTTTTTGAGCCTTAAACAGGTATCCATCTTCCAGTATAAAATCTCCTATGATACGCTCGTCTCCAGTTGTTAGCTTAGAGTAGGTTTCTCCAAAATCGGGGCAGTCAGAATAGTTTTCTTTAATTTGCTCGAAACCAATTACTTTTGTCCTCATCTCCCGCGTAACCATCATTCTACGACTTAGTGCATCGGCAGCCTTGTTTTCAGAACCAGCTTTGTGCCTAATGGTGTAAGTGTATTCTTGCAGGAATTCAACCCATCTTCCGTGTCGGGCATTCAGTTTCTTCTGTGAATTGATATATCGTAAAGCTTCGTGGTCAGAGAAGATAACGAATTCTTGGGGAAGCAGGTAATGTCTCCAATACCTGAGGGATTGAATTATGGCGTAGAATTCCTTATCGTAGGTGGAGTATCATTGCCTGATGTCATTTAATTTCTCACTGAAGTAGGCAACCGGGTGTCCTTCTTGGCATAATACTCCTATTCCTATACCAGATGCGTCGCAGGTTACTTCAAAAACTTTTGAAAAGTCAGGTAAACGCATGACTGGTGCTTCAATCATTTTCCTTTTTATTTCCTCAAAAGCCTTGGTGGCAGATGTCGTCCAGACTAAACCTCCCTTCTTTAAACAATCAGTTATGGGACCCACGATGGTGCTAAAGTTTCTGATAAATCTCCGATAAAACGTGGCCAATCCGTGAAAACTCCTGACATCTCTAATATTCTTTGGTATAGGCCACTCGTTGATTGCTCGCACCTTTTCAGGGTCGGCAGATATGCCGTGGGAAGAAATTATAAACCCAAAGAAAGTTACTTGATTCGTGAGGAAAGTGCATTTCTTAGGGTTGGCATACATTTGTTCTTTCTTCAAAATTTCACAGACTTGTTGTAGGTGATTCAAATGTTGCTCCACCGAATGACTATAGATCAGAATGTCATCGAAGTAAACTATAACAAATCTTCCAAGCAAAGGCTTAAGGATTTGAGTCATTACTCTCATGAAAGTGCTGGGCGCGTTACTCAATCCAAAAGGCATTATTGTCCATTCGTACAACCCATCCTTGGTTTTGAACGCGGTCTTCCATTCATCCCCCGGACGGATCATAATTTGGTGATAGCCACTTTTGAGATCGATCTTAGAAAAGAGTGTGGCTCCGGTTATCATGTCCAACATGTCATCTAACCGAGGGATTGAGAAACGGTACTTGACGGTGATTTTGTTGATAGCACGGCTACCAACGCACATTCTCCACGTCCCATCCTTCTTAGGGGTAAGAAGGGCAGGAACCGCACACGGACTAAGGCTCTCCTTAATGAACCCTCGCTGTAACAATTCATCCACTTGTCTTTTGAGCTCCTCGTGTTCAGTAGGGTTTATTCGGTAATGGGGTAGGTTTGGTAAGAACGCTCCGGGCACTAGGTCTATGGCATGTTGAATGTCCCTCAGAGGTGGCAGTTGGTTGGGCAAATCTTCAGGAAAGACATCAGAAAAAGTCTCCAACAGGGGTTTTACTTCTTCGGGAATCGGTTCTTCTTGATCTACACTTATTTCTCGGGCTACTAGCGCGTAAAGAGGTGCTCCCGACTCCAGTTCCATACCTAGGTCCTTAGCAGTCATCAAGTTCACGCCCGTGTTGGGTTTCAGGGAGTTGGGCTTAACTTCTTCTTTAGTAGACTTAGGTTGGGTGGGTAACAGTTTAATCTTCTTGCCCTCGTGTTCAAACACACAGGTGTTTAATCGTCCATAAATGTGTACATCATTGTCGAACAACCAAGGGCGGCCAAGGATGATTTGACCCACATCCATCGTCAAAACATCACACCAGATTTTCTCCTTGTATCCAACGAACTCAATAGGAACCAGACTCCTATCTTTTACTTCCAGGGTGGTCGAGTTTATCCAAGCAACTTTGTAGGGGTTCGGGTGTGGAGTGGTCCTCAATTGCAGTTTCAAAATCATGGCTGAAGATACGGCGTTAATGCAACTTCCACTGTATATTATGACCTTGCAATTTTTGTCTCCAATCTTAGTGAAAGTGTAGAAGATCGAGGTCCTTCGCCAGTCGTCGCTAGGTTTAGGTTGAGAAAAGGAACACCTAACAACCTGCAGATCTAAGTAGTTCATCTTTTGAAGGCAGTGAACAACAGCAGTATCTTCTTCGTCGAAAAACTCCTCATCGTCGTCCATATGGTGGACCAAGTCAGTTTCTGGTACATTCTCTTCCTCCGTCACTTCCTCAATTATTGTGACCTTAAATGGGCTGGAGCACTGAGAAGCAATGTGTCCGTACCCATGGCATCTAAAACACTTAGTGCCGGCAGTGGTTTTGGGTGTCTCACGTTCTGGTGTTTTCCCTTTATAGTCTGATCGAGGTTGGGCTTGGCTAGGAGCAGGCCGACTACCAGAGGGTCCAGTGGGTTTGTTGTAAGGTTGGCTAGAGGAAGACTTAAAAGGGTTAGGTCTAGAGTCTTGAGTCCTGGTGGTGTGGCTTCTAGACTCTTCCAAGTCTAGTACAAGACTACAGGCAGCTTCGTACGTGGTTATTCCTCGAGCAAAGAGCTCATTCCTAAGGTCTTCTCTCAGTCCGGCTCTGAACATGGACAGAAGTTGTGTGGGAGTGGTGGTCTCCTCCCCGTTACAACGAATTAGGAAATCATCAAACGTGGAAATGTATTCCTTAACGGGTTTACTCCCTTGGGTTAGCCTATTCCAACGATCTAGTAGTCTTGGGTAGTACGAGGGAGGAAGGTATTTCCTTTTCAGTTCTTGCTTCATCGCTCCCCAGTCAGCTATGGGGTATTCTCCTCGAGTCTCCCTCATGTGCTCCACGTTAGTCCAGTATTGGTTGGCTCTACCCGTCAATTTCATTTCAGCGAATCGAACTTTCTTCTCTTCCGAAATGTTATACCATTTAAAGTAACTGTCCATCCCTTTAATCCAATCGAGGAAAACCTGGGGTTCTAACGTTCCATCAAAAGTTGGGGCATCTATTTTAATGCTCTTAAGGAGCTGGGTGTCATTGTCCCTCCAAGGCGCGTCACGACCTACCGGTTCTTGATGGGGTCGGTGGTTGGGTCGGTAGTAATCCCTAGGATGTACGTACTCAGTTCGGGCTTCTTCGCCGTATGGGGATTGAGGTCTAGACGGCGTGTAGATAGCCGGGTGTCCCATTCGTTCAATATTGTCGAGTCTCTCTCCTGTGTGACGTTTGAGGTCCGCAACGCTCGTTTGGGTGTCTCTAATTTGTTACGACATTGAGCCCAACTGGCTCACGATCATGTCTAAGGTTGCTTGCATATGTGTGGGATCCATGGTTGGGTTCTAGGGATCACTAGGAAGGTTTCTAGGTCCAAGGCAGCAGCTAGACTCACTAAAATGCTTGCTGAAATTGCAATTACAGCAGTTGTAAAGTGCTGGACAGCAAACACAACGATGGGTGAAGTTACCTAATTGTCTAGGCAATGTTCTTGGGTGAAGGCAGCACCTAAACAGTGGAATTAGGGTCACTAACGGGTGCTTAACCGCTGCAGGAAATGGTGGACAGCAACTAGGAACTATATAGAACTCAATTTTCGGGCTACAGCTAGTGCAGAAATTAGGTGGCAGCAAGTGTAAAAGTGGCCTAGACTACTATGGATGTTAATGTAAATGTGGTAGCACTTAAGCACATGAATATACTTAGGCACGGTGAAGTAATTGATGCAGAAATTTCAGGCCAACAGTAGTAAAACAGTAAATAAACTTAAATAAAAGATGATATGCATGCAAACCTCTAATGGCAAGCTAAAAGGAGTTTCCTAGGATGCATCTAGCATGAGCAAAGCATGCTAGCCATGCTCTGATACCAAATATGATGTGAAACTACTAGGAGTTACGATCGAAATTAAAAGAGAATTGTTAAAGTTTGCTTTTATAAGTTTATGTGGATCATGCAAGATAGATTTAAGAATTAGAAACGTTAACTTTGCTTAGGCCAAAGAGATGCACTTGAGATTAACCAAAATAGTTCATTCATAAATCCAAGGGAATTAAATGCGAAGTACAAGTAACAAAACCCAAAGTTTAACAACGAGAATTTCACCTTGGGGCCGTATCACTCAAAGATTGGTGGACTTTTGGCGTAGATAGAAGATCCAAGCGATGAAGGAAGTTACCACTAGAGAAAGGGCGCCGAAGAACTTCGTCGGAGGAAGAGTAGCCGGGTGGGATGGATGTCGTAGGTGATCGTCAAGGCTCCACGTGTGCTTTGAAAGTTGTCGGTCGTAGATGCTTGCAAGGATTGGCACGACTCTCTCCAAGTATTCTTCCACAGTGGTTTCGTCTTCAAATCCTACGTCGAAGCACGGCGACCGTAGGATGTTGATACTTCCGTCGGCGTTGAATACAAGACCCCACTCAAGCTCCGGATCCGCCATTCAACATCGAAGGGGATATTGAGGAGGGTAGTCGTCTTCTCATCCCCTTAGCTCTTCATGGGAGGGAAAGTTGGAAGGGGCGGCTTTTGGGAAGGGACGGCGGGATCTGCAGGCAGGGGAGCCGTCGGGTGCAAGGATGGGAGCCAGAGAGGAAACGAGCTTAGGGAAATATGGAGAAATTTGGCCAAATCTGGTGTTAATTTCAGTTAGGAGCAATTGGGGGGAATTGGCATGGGATTTGGAATTTCAAATTAGAGAAATTAATGCCTTAATTGTGGATTTAATGGGGGGGGGGGAATTAAAAGGGGCCGGCGTGAGAGAGGGGGTGGGATTTTTGTTAAATTCTGAAATTGATTTCATAATTTAAAATTTGGGAGGGAAGATTAAGTGAAATCAAATTTGATTTCAAAAAGGAGAAATTAATTAGCAATTAATGAGGAGAAACCCTCATAGGTGGCCGGCGGCAATATGAGGAGGAGGAGAGGGATTTGGGGAGGGATTTAGGGAGTTTCCAAAGAGGGAGGATGGATTAGGAAAGTTTTCATGAGATTCAATCTATTTGAATTTCAAATTGGGATCATGAATAAAACTTTCCTTAATAGACTTTCCAAATTTGGCAAGATTTGAATTTCAAATTTTGAATTTCAAATAGAGCCAAAATCTTCATGTCATGCTCAACCCAATTGGGGAAATTTTGGGATGATGTGGATCATCAACAAGATGACGGGATGGTGGAGTGGATGGGCGGCGGCAAGGGGAAAGCTGGACGGGTGGGATGCTGTGGACGGGTGGGTGAAGTAGGGGCTGGTTTTGATGGTTTGGGAGGAAGGCTTTTGATCCAAATGTGATGTTGAACTTGGATGGTGGTGGTGCTATGGATGTCGTCGGGTAGGGTGAGGGAGGATGTGGAGGTGAGGAAACAAATAAAATAAAAGAAGAAAACCACGAGTCGATGACTCTTCCAACGACTGGTGGGCCTTGCGATTTGCTCCTCTTGAGCTCTCTCACCCTTCTCTAGCTCTCATGCAAGAAGAAGAAGAAGATAACATCAAATTTTATTCAAATATTCATTAGTCTATTACAAAGCATGAGACCCCTATAAATAGGTCTTCAAACATAAGGAAATAAAAGTACTCAAATGCCTCTTGGGCTACAATAAGACATAACTACCCACAGGGGTAAAATGAGAAAACAGTAAATAAAAAGATAATAATAATAAAATACATCATGACATCTAAATCAGAAGTAGAAGCGCTGAATCGTGGCCGTCGATCTGCGGTTTCGCCGGCGATAAACATGTCGGTAGCGTCTGTCGATGTCCTCATCAATATTCAATCTTATTTAAGGAGCATAATCACTTATAATATTAATAATCTTAACATTAACTATAAGATTTAAAGCTATAATTCTATCTCCAATTATATTATTTTTACAGCATTATCCTTCAAATTCTTATATATAATCAAACTTACATCATTTCTAGTATGACTCCTACCAGAATATCATAATTTAAATTTTAAGCTATCAATCTCCTTGGTCTTTTCTCCAACTCATTTAATTTTCTGAATGCATTGAATATTTATCTTCCTATGAATCATAATATTTATTAATTCTATTAATTTTTCTATAGAAGAACCTATATTCCAAGTTTCTATCGTAATTCTAAATTCTAATTTCACGGACTAGTTTCTTTGCCCACATCCGTTCATGATGTGAGAACTCTTGTCTATTTAATATTGCACCCAAGCACCGGTGCAATGGCCCTTGCACACTTCTTGCTATATTTAGGTCATATAGCATGTTGCTTCCATAAAACATCCTAGAATTAACACAAAAAAGGTAAATAGAATTACACCCTAGCTCTTGCATCAATGAAGATGAAAAAGTCAATACACCCATTATGGCAAAAAAATATTCTATTATAAGAATTACAGTTTGACCAACTAAGGATCCATATGGTTTTAATTTTTCTGAGCTAGAACTTTCTAGCATGCATGAACCAACAAAAATGTTATTTTCTCCATCAACCAAATTTTAGCCTGTTTAAATGATGCCTCCATATAAATGTTACAATGAACATATTTGGGTTAATGACATGTACTAATTGGGTCAGAAGCAGAGACCTTCACGAGAATAAAGCTAACTTCATTTCTTTTACACTGATCTAAACTAGAACCACATTCTGCAAAGAGCACCATAAAGGGCCGTCGGGCCAATTTGCTTAAATGTAAGCATTTGATCAGGATTCTAAAGGTGAGTCGTATTGAAGTGAATTGTAATGATATATAGTTGTTTTGCAATAACTCACTTCTTGTGAAATCAGATTTCATGTCGGTTTAGTTTGCAGTCAGTTTCGTTCTTATCCACCTAATTTTTATTTATTTTATTATTTAAAGCAAAAATAACATTCAAACCAATCATGAGATTAATTTTATATTATTATATTGACATTGATAGCAAAAGGAAAAGTTAAAAGTGGCTTCCTAGTCTTAAAGAATGTAGCTCACTTCTCTTTTTTTTTAAGATGACTTCCAAGAATGGAATTCAGTTACATCTGGTTTCAACCAAACAAACACTTGGACTCACTTATAAAAGCATAACTCAATCATTTTAATACACTTATAGTGAAACAAATTGCAAATAAATCAAACTAAACATCCATTTTGCTGCTTTCATAAATTATTAGCATAAATTTATCAAAAAGTTGCAAATTTTGCTTCCAACTTATGAATAAACCAAACATTGTTCATCAAAGAAACAGAAAATAAGAGCAAATAAGAATTTTAAAATAAAACCAAATTCATTGTAAAATAAAATTAACTCCGGTTAACTTTCCAGTCTCACTTGAGATAAAAAAATTTCCTGGATGGTAAATTCAATCTTACTTCATTCCTGACGTAGCAGAAATCATGTGGATAACAATGGGGCAGGTTCTAGGTTATAAAGTAAAACATTTAGTAAATAGGCTTCCACTTAACGTTTTCCTTCTTCGCGGAACTGTTTTTGTAACATTTAGCCAGATGGTTAACCTAAGGCTTCCCTGACAACAAATCCGGGGAAAACCTTAACTTGAACCTCAAAACATAGTTCTGTACTGTAACAAAGAAGAAGAAGACAGTACCTGGAGAGAAAATCGCGATTCAGTGAAACAAGAAACTGAAACGGAAATATTGGAAGATCAAATCGTCAACCGCAGCGAATCGATCTAGCGTTGGAGATATAGATCTGGCGAAGAAGTAGTGGAACCAGCGGCAACGTCGTGATCACGGGTAGAGGAGAATACTATGCTGCCAGTGAAGGGCCGGCAAGTTCTCCCTGTAAAAACCTGTTTCAAAGTTCCTTCAACGGAGTATGTTTTTCTCCGGCGAGTTCTCCGCGCTGGAATCAGCCACCGGGTGTTGGCTTCTGCCTAGCTTGCTCGGGAATCCGGCTTTCTCCGAGTACAACTCTAGTGCCAATGCTTTATTTGGAAGCCAGGGTTTTTAACTTGTCTGGGACCGACTTTGTTATTTCTTTATTTAAATCAATTTTTTAGGAAAAAAAAAATTTAACTAAAAAATAATTTAAAAAATAGTAAAAAAGTCGTATCAAATGAAATCTAAATGAGATAAAAAAAAAATATTTCTATATTTTAATTTTATTTTATTTTATTCATTAAATATATATTTTATTTTATTTAATAAAATTTAAAATTAAGAAATTTTTTACTTAGTATGCATAGTTAGTCCTAGTTGGATAAATATAAACATTATATATTTGTTTGGAGAATATTTTCCGATAATTAGTTTCAAATCAAAATATAATTCATATGATCATATTCCCATTGTAACTCTCCTTTCCACTCTTCAACTTTTTTTATTCTCTAATTATCATTTTTATTTGAGGTTTATTCGCTCAATAGAATAAGAAGATCGCAACAGTACCTAAATCTAAAAAATCAGCCTAGCATTAACTTCACTTGACCCTTTAATGATGAAATTATATGCTGAACAATTATTTTCTTTAACTGAATTAAATATCAATATTCTTGCATTGTATTGTGGATAATATAAAACGAAGAACAGTTTTCATTGAATATCTCATAGATCTCATAATAAAAACCTATTTATTTTGATATTTGAGGTGATGTATTAATTTGGTGAAGCACACACTACAATTTTAATTTCTTCAACTCAACTATTACGAGATTAAGATAATACTTTTTTCTTGAATAAAATATTCATATACATTCAATACCGATCTCTCGTATATATGTCTATTGTTCCAAGAAAAGATTTCGACAAAAAAAAATTTGTGCTAATGTGCAAGATGTAAGATTAATCAATCATTCAACTTTGATTGGTGTAGTTCAAGTTGTGGACAAACCATATGCATAATCAGGAGATGATGCGAACATACATATTGCAAATAATGATGGCTCTGTGGATGCTTCAATGCCAAAGTGTAAGATAGATATTACAACCCAATTTTGTGATCTATCTATGACTAATAAGTGATTAATGTCTTATAATTATGCATGTATAATTTGACTAAAATCAATAGTTCAAGATATGGGGAACAAATGAATAACATTCACCTTATAAAGGATAGTACCTAAAATCTTCTTCACTTTAATAGTTGATGGTATAATGGTCTCATGCTTTGGAACTTTTAAAAATGCTCTCCATTCATTTAAAAGTTGGGAAACTTTTTAATGACAAATAAGAGTTAAAGAGCATATTAAATCTATATATAATGAAAAAACTATCAATTTATGTTGAAGAAGTCTAATAAATATGTTTAATATATCTACCACATTTTAGATAAATGTTCATAGAATTTACTGGTAGAGCTTACAAGCTAAAAATTTGGCAAACTCACATATGTTTGATATTATGAGTCATAAATTATAACACATTTGTAATATAGATATTATATCACAAGAACACTGACAAGCTTAAATGTCACTCATTAGGCATATAATTAGGTAAGAGCTTGACGAATCTTGTTCAAAATTGAAGCCAACTACAATCATATCAAATGCTAAGAGGGATCATATCTTTTTTTGTTGGATGAAAAAACTTGGCAGTGTTGTGAGGGTCTTCTGATGTTACCATCTTATGTAGCTACGCTACACAGAAAAAAATTGAAGGACTATTATTAATCTTTAGCATGGTAGTATAAAACATTTAAGTATGTTTACTTCTCTATAAGACCACCATCAAAAGGCCACTATCTAATTTGGCATTTTTGTGAGTCTTCCTCAAAAGTGTTTGTTGCCCACAATTCTGTGCATGCAAAAATTTTATTTAACATTACAAATATACTTTGGTAAGAGAAGTGGCGCAAGATGTTATTAATAAAATTTACCTATGGCATTTATATTGGTTGACTTTAAAAAAATGAGACATAGATGTATTTCATAACTAGACTAAGGGATTCAATAAGCGAAGTTGAAATTTTATTGTTTGTCTCTAATAGGCATAATAATATCATTGATCTTTGATTAGTCATTTACTATATGCATATTATAGAGCTTGCACTTATCATGTTATAATGAATATCACGGAGTTCAAAACAAATATTTGTCATAAAGAATATCATTTAGCTCTGAATGCTTTAAAAAATGTTGAATATATTTCAATGACCACAACATAGAGTGGCTTATAAAGAGAATGAAGTTTGTTTTGTGCTCTGGCTTGATGCTTTTTTTTTTCATAACAACTTATACAATTTGTTGACCACAAATATTTCAAAAAGTTTCAATAAAAATATAAAAAATGCACATTTATATCTAATTACTATTTTATTGGAATTTTTTAGATACATAATGTAGAAATAACTCTTCCATAGATGTACTGAATATTTTAGTGAAAGAAATTGAAGCATTATGGAAGCTACTAAATAAAGGATAAAGTTTAATTATATATCATATCAGTCAATTTAAACTAAATGTTATTCACTATGATCTTAATAGTGCTATTGATTTGCAGTAGACAATATATATATATTAAAAAATTGATGTTATGGGTCTCCTTGCAAATATACGTTGGTTGTAGCTCAAGTTCGAAGTGTTAGTTTTTATAACTTATGTTTCAAAATTTTATGCAAGAGAAACACAATTAGTTATGTATGCTATATATATATATATATATTCAATTGTGGAAACATTAGAGGTTTTAGCTAAATGAAATTGAGTAATCATGCTACCTTCTTTAGTGAATCTATAGGGTGACAATCCAAAGAAAAATAAAAGACATTCAAATGGGAGAAAAATATAGTGCAATGTTAGGCATAATTGTTGTGTAGTGAGATTTCATAGCTGAGTTACTTGTAGAGTCATGTGCCAACCACATTCATTATGAGAAATTATTTTGCATGGGCATCAGACTGTCCAAAGGTGACTCAAAATGTGTCATGTCACCTGGTACACAGTCGCGATACACAATAAAAAAAGTGACGTGGTGCATTCTAATTCACCTTCTGACAACGTCTGTATCCACAGAATAATTTTACCTTCATTATAATGTTTACTTTATTTTTCTTATTATTATAAGAATATTACAATTACTTATTTGATTTAATTTTAGAAGTTATATATTAGATTAGTTAGGCAATGATATAATGCTTGTCACTTTGATGAGTTATGATTATTGAATTAAGATTAATTATGTTATAATTATTGATTTACACTCTATTTTATATATTTTATGATTAGATGTTTTATAGTTTTTATGATAGTCTTATTATAACTACTAGATTATGCTCTTTTGTATCTATCTTATGAACCCTTTCAAATTAGATTCAAATATGAATCTAACCTCACTTGAACTTGTTTCAAATCTTATTCAAATATTATTCAAACCAATGGCATTTACAACTAACTCTAAATACATAGTCCGCAACCAAAAAATAGTGTTTTTTTATCATAAATGAAATTTCGAGAATATTTCTCTAAGAAAACAATATCATATATATTTTTCCAATTATACTTATTTTCCAAATTTTAAGTTTATTTTAAAAATTAAACAATTAATATTTAAGTATAAATAATCACATTTCAACTTTATCTAATCCAATTAAGCCTAATTAATAAAATACCTTTACAAACACCAATTAATTTTTTAAAAAATAGGTTAATTAATATTATAAATAACTAATGTATTTTTTATTAATCAAACTAAAATTTAATCTACATTCCAAATCTTAATGAACAAAAGCAATTACTTAATTTTTTTTTTCCAATAATTAATTCTTAATTTGATAACTAGCAAATCAATTAATTGTCAAATATTAATTGATCATCACATAAATTTCGACTGTAAAAAATAATTTATCATCACATAAATTTCGCAAAAAAAAAATCGAATGAAAATATGTCAGTTATCTTAAAAGCAAAAAAATAAAAAAACTATCTCACATATATACATTTAGGCTTCGTTTGATTTTTCCTCTCCTTCTGTAAAAGATAGTTTTAAAAACATTGGTTAATGGAATGGAGTTTTAAACGGAGAAGCAAATATCAAAAAGCTTTTCAAAACAATAGAAAAATGAAGTTTTCTAAAAAATATTTCTAAAGAAGCGTCTCATCCAAACAGCAACAAAAAAATATTTTCACCGTTTTTAAACAGAAAAGATAAAAAAATGCCGAAACAGATGAGGCCTTAGCCTTAATAATTTGGTTAACACTAAAAAAGTTGTGAAATGTTTATTTTTAAACTACAATGGTCTATTAATTTGTCACATACAAAAAGCAATAATAGCTAAAAAAAACTGCCCAATGAAACCACCAACTTTCTATAATTCAATAGTTCCAACTGTCAAAAAACCAAAAAAACAAACAAACAAAAGATCTCATCTCATAGATCTACAAATGCATATAAGCCAATTAGTTTACTAAGGCTTCATTTGAGATGACTTTTTTCTGCTTTTTAAAGTAATTTTTTAGTATAAAAATTTTAATTTATGTACTAGAAAGCTGCTTTATGAAGCAGTAAGAAAGCCGTCCCAAACGAAGCCTAAATGTCAATCACATGGTTGTATCAAAACCAAGGCTTTTCAACTCCAAGTCTGCAGTAATGGCGCTTCATCGCTTCTATTGCTGAGAAAATGTTGATTTCTCAAGAAGTTGAGCTTTTGAAAGGCCAAGAGATTCAGCTATAGATTTCACCTCAGCGATCATTGCAACCACATCATTCAATTTGTTCACAGCCGAACCAACTCCCTGTTTGCAGAAACAACAAACAACAAAGGATTTGTCTCAGTTTTGAGTGAATTTCAGACGTCCAATAATGAAATTTGATGCAGATAAATCTGTTTCTATTTACATTTGACATGGAAATTTCTTTCACCAAGATCAAGCAGGTGAGTTCAGAGCTCCAAAGCTGGAAAATGGCTTCTTTTTTATTTGAAAATTGTATTATCTAATGACTGATCTTCTAGCAAATGAAATTTTCTTATCCATGGCAAAATTATAATAAATGATGAAGATAGATAGATAGAGAGATAGAGAGGGAGAGAGAGGTGGTTGGCCAACTAAAAGAGATGGTTTAGAGACCATCTTCCTTGGAATATTCTGATAGAAAACAGCCACCAAAATAAATAAAGCTTGCAGGAAATCAGAGAAAAACAGCAATATTGAGCAGCTTTGATGAAAAACAGAAGGAAAATCCCAGAAACAGCACTAGATATTCACTACAAGTTGAAAAGAACCGATTCGATACAATGAATCTTCAATTCAAAAAGGAAGATTCCACCATCCAAATCTCTAGCCCAAGCTTAGAGCCCCAAAAGCAAACACAATAGATCCCAAATTTCAGCTCAAATTCAAGATAACCCAAATCCTAGCCAAAAGGAGAATACTTAAAGCATAATACAATTATTTAATGTCTAATCCCTAAATAGCCCTTCACATTTGAATTTTCCCCTCTAAACCCAAGCTCCCATCAATGCTTGGGCCCCACCCATGTGGCCTGCCTCCTGTAGAAAAGAACGGGTCGAGGAGGGACTGGTTCAGGTTGGGCTTGGGCGGCTGGCCTAACATATTCTTATTCATCATATTCATTATTTTGTCTTTACCAAAATTCCTAAATTTCTAAAAAAGATTTTAACATCTCAGAAAATATTAAGAAAATATTAATAAGGAAAGCAAATGAAAACTAAAAAAATCATGTTGAATATTTTATGAAAAATATATCTTTTATAAAAGAATCATCTAAATAAAGTATTCTTCATATTATATCATTATTGCATACTTAAATAAAAAAAGCAAATCATGATGAGACCAAATAAGGCAGGTGATGCTCATCCAAATAAGATATGTGGTGATATGGCAATCATGAGAAAAAACGTCTAAAATATTCAGAGACTATTTTTATATAGCCATTCTACTCCCCAAAGTTTAGATTTCTCAAATTTAGTACATCAACTATTCAAAAATGAACCCAAATGGCTCCTTTGATAGAAATTGACGAAAATTGAGATACAAAATTGATTCAAATTTAGTATAGTACAACAACAACAACAACAACATCAAGCCTTTATCCCACTACGTGGGGTCGGCTACATGAATCCTTTTTCTCCATTGTGTCCTATTAAAAGTCAAATTCTCGTTTAAATCTAATAAAGAAAGGTCATTCCTAATATTTTCTAACCAAGTCTTTTTAGGTCTACCCCTACCTTTCTTAACATAAGTCAAATCTAATACCTCTACTCTCCTAACCGGGTCATCGCAAGGCTGCCGTTTTATGTGACCAAACCATCTAAGGCGACTTTCTCTAATCTTATCTTCTACTGGAGCTACTCCAACCTTTTCACGTATATGCTCATTTCGTATCCTATCTCTAAGGGTAAAGCCACTCATCCACCTGAGCATCCTCATCTCTGCCACACTTAACTTAGTATTATGCTTCTCTTTTAAAGGCCAACATTCGGCACCATAAAGCATTGCAGGCCTCACTACCATCTTATAGAATTTCCCCTTAAGTTTGAGGGGTACATTTCTATCACATAACAAGCCCGATGCATTCCTCCACTTCAACCATCCAACTTGAATCCTGCTGATAATATCCCCATCTATTTCACCATCACTCTGAACAATAGATCCAAGATATCTAAAACGTGTACTCTTATTAATGACTTGATCGCCCAAAGTCACAATCCCCTCACTAGGTCTATTACTACTAAAATTACACTCCATATATTCCGTTTTAGATCTACTCAAGCGAAAACCTTTAGACTCTAAGGTTGACCTCCATAATTCAAGTTTACCTTCAAATCCCTCTCTAGTCTTATCAACAAGAAGAATATCATCAGCAAAAAGCATACACCAAGGTACATCCTCTTGCAAATGTCTAGTGAGAACATCCATGACTAAAGCAAAAAGATATGGGCTTAAGGCTGATCCTTGATGTAACCCAACCGAAATAGGGAAATACTTTATCAATCCACCTTGTGTTTGAACACAAGTAATAGCTCCTGCATACATATCTTTAATGATTTGAATATAAGCATTATTGACTCCTTTCTTTTCAAGAACTCTCCATAGCACTTCTCTTGGAACTTTATCATATGCTTTTTCTAAATCAATAAATATCATATTGTGTAGATGGAATAAATTACTTGGGATCAATTTTGCATAGTCAATAGAATAAATTAGAGAAATGTGATACTCTAAAATTAAATTATATACATATAAATAATCGAAGGATTATCATGAATTTTTTCTCTCAATAATTATAAAGAGTTAGATTGCATTGTAAAGCCTTAAAACAACCAACACTCCTAAGAAGATGGAAGCCCTATTGATTCTTCGCGATGATGTCCGAGATATATTCTATGTTCTAAGACTTCAACTTCCCTCTTCATTTTCTTCTCCATCGCCGCTATATCATTGGTAAAGGGCTTGCATGAGTGAAGCACTCTACTCTCCCATAGAACTACGATAAACATTAAGAGCCCTACACAACTTTTGTGATGTAGGGGGAGACTCATATGAAAATGATGCTTAAGACACTTCCCAAGTGCACATACATGACTTGTGTAGCGGGTCGCCCCAACTTAGTTTTGTCACCCCCTTTGCAGGGTTGATGAAGAGAATCATTTTTTAAATAGAAATCACGAAATTGGATAAAATGATAACTCACAATGTGGTGCTACACAAAAGTTTTTATTTTCAAGGAAAAATGTGGTGCCAACGTCACCTCTTCTCCAGGCTCACTATTGAACACTTCCCATGCGCCATCTCCTTCTAATGAAAAAGTGAAAAATCTTGGGAGGCACAAAAGATTTTCATTCTAGTGATGGCAAGGCATTCATCCTTGAATTATTTCACATGAGATGTCTACTAGAAAGCCTACCAGAACATGTTAAGAGGAAAAAATAGGCCTCTTACAAAAATTATGGAAAAAAGTAGGAGATTTTTTATAAATGTGAGAATAGGTGACACATAAACCAAAATGGAGGGACCTAAATGCAATTCATTATGTTATATTAAATAAATAAGATAGATACATACCACTCCAGCTGCACCTGCAGCCAAGGCCATGGGTGCTGTAACAGCACTAAGTCCAGATGAACACATAACTGGAATCTTAACTGCCCGTGAAATAGAATATGTAGCTGCAATAGTTGGCGTTGCCTATTCCAATAGCAAATAAACAGTGAGGCAAATTACACACACAAAAAAAATAAAAAATCATATAAATAGCAAGATGGCTTATTACATATAAAAGTAATATTTTCTTTTCATCCCAACCACCTATTTCGACAATAGGTGAAGCTCGGTTTTGATGTTTTACCTTCTCGATTAAACCCGCAACTCCCGGTTCCGAAGGATTTGAATATTTCCCGCCTTCAGTCTGAATTATGTCAGCACCTTCCTGTTCCAGCAATTCTGCCAGAATTACCTATCATAGAGGAAATTGTTTTGTAGATTCATCGTAACAATTTCTAAGAAATAAACTATACTTCCATAACCAGTTTCATGACACCAACCTGATCAGGTATAGTTAATGTATGAGGAACAGTGACAGATAGTGCAATGGACGGTAGGATCTTTTTGGTTTCCCGTGTTAGCTTTAGTATCTAATATTCAACATAGAAAGCTTAGGTTAAGAAGAAAACAATTATAGAGAAGTTGAGCAAGGTGAGGCTAAGGCTTCGTTTAGGACAACTTTCTTACTGTTTCTTAAAGCAACTAAGTATAAAAATTAAATTTTTGTGCTAAAAAGCTGCTTAAAGAAACAGTAAGAAAGCCGTCTCAATTGAAGCCTAAAAGAAGTGAAGATGGTTGTTTATAGTAAAATAAGCACAAGATAACTAATTTAAACATTTTTACCTTAATTTTATAAAGTTTATCCATAACCTTGTTTATGTTTCATGAAAACTTGCCATCTAAGTATGTTTCGTGAATATAAAGAATATTCACTAGCTTGTAGTTGTTAAAGAATAAAGAGACCGCTTTGAAGTAGATAATTTTACAGGGGAAAAAAAACATAAGTAATCATAACTTTCTTCTGTTTGCCGATACTACCAGTTTCATAGATAGAAGCAAAAACAAAGTAATTGAAATCATGGAGTGATTGCTGGGGAAAAACCCAAGAAGAAAGCATATACAGTATATATTCTGAGTTAAACTAGAGAGGATTATTTTCAAATTCAAGAGAAAATATCAGACTCTGCAAATTATAGCAGCATAGAAAAATAAAGGAATTTATTTGCTTAAAATAGAACTTACAGATCAAGGGAAATAACAACACAAAACAAAAAGAAAATGAGTGGAAACATGATAAATGCAGCAGAATATGGAATGAATTAAACTAATCATAGAGTATCACAAAGTTTCCCAAAAACTAGTAACCTTCATCTTATCAGAGCAGTAAAAAGTGCAGTTTATGTAAATTCATTCACAAATTACAGAAGTTTGCCATTGTTTGCATATTATTTAATGTAAAAATGGAATGTCAAACACAAACATTCTCGTTTATTTTTGCCAAGTCAATCATGGTTAGACATGTCATGTTTTTGTGTAAACAAAAGCAGCGAGTAGCACATTTAGATGAATTTGTGATGAACTCTATTTGCAGATTCATTTATCATTAGTACAACCTGCTCTGAAGAGAACTGTTTTCCCATCTCATAGAAGGAATCATAATTTCCAATTTCAACCTGCAAGCAGCTTTCAAGTTATGAGGTCATGTACGAATCAGTAGAAAAAATTGACAAATTTTCAGCAATTGCACTAACCATCGCGGCACCTGCTTCTACTGCAGAAACAAATGCCATTGGCTCTACAGATGACACACAAACCTTGAAATAAAAGTTAATACACATCATAGAAATTTGAATGGATGAATTACTGAATAAAACAGGCAGTAGGAAGATATCTGAATGTTATTGAGCTTCCAATAGGCTAAACATGAAATTTATTATTTAGTAATGAAAGTATTTACAGTAGTAACATCACCTACTAAGTAGCCTAAGAGCATTGTAATTTAACTTGAGATATACGAGATGAAGATCTACTACAGAATTTCTTCCTCTACATTAATAATGAATGATTTTATTCATTAAATAATAATATCTATTTATAGGCGTACAAGATACTACAACAACAACAACAAGATCAAGCCTTATCCTTCAAGGCCAAATCTTTTCTACATGGGGTAGAGTAGCCAGGTTCTACATCTCATTATTTCTTCAAGGCCTGATCCTCTGCATGCAGGAGTAGAGTAGATAGGGCTCATAACATGATTGTGTGGCGTAGGACCCCACTCAACACACGTGATGTTCGAGCTAGTGTTCCAAAGCGCCTCGACTTTGACCAGCCCAAACAATACAAATCAATAATAACTTATTGGTGTTGGGGATAGAAGTAAACACCGTAACGAAACAAACAAGAAAAATAGAAATGTAGTGGAAAATAAATGACACCATGATTTAATGTGAAAAAATCCGAAATCGGGAAAAAACCATGGAGCTACACTACATCAAGAAATACACCATGAAAATTGGGAGAAATAAGTACAGATATCTCATCTTTCTCACCCTTTCCTTGCTTCTCTCTCTTGCACCGTTCTCTCCTTCAAAACAAAAGAGGAAAACAAGTTAATAACACCAAGGGACGTCACCCTAGAAAAAAACGGAAAAGAAAAATGTTCAATCCATCTCGAAGCGATGCGGCGCTAGTTTGGAGTGCTAAGACGCCAGTTTGGAGCGCTACGACGCTCAAACCCGCAATTCTGCAACACTAACAGCATTGCGGCGCTGAATCTAGAGTGCGGCGCTCTCCTCTTTGTCGTTTCTCCTAGCAAACTTTGCAACACCGGGCCGAGAACACATCGTTAGGGCGCTTGGGTACACAGCGCCAGGGTGCTCGACTATGATGCACATACACGAACACGATGACACGGATACGACACGACACGGACACGGGACACTTCAATTATTGAAAATATAGGACACGGACACGGGTTGGACACGGTATTATAGTTTTTATATTTTTAAAAATAGAATATAAAAATTAAATAAATATAATTTTAAAAATAATAAGTCAATTAGAATTTGTGCTTAAAATGATTAATATTAGGATGCCGAGAGTTGGACATTGAGGTCGTCGAGAGAGAAGATGAAAATGATGTCGAGAGTCGGGCATTGATGTTATGCAGTAAATATTGGGCGTCAATGTTAAAAGGGCGTTTATCATCGATGTTGAGAGGGTGTTGGTCGTCAATGTTGAGAAAGCGTTGGACAAAAGATGAGATGTCAAGTTGTGGGTGTAGAAATTGCTATCATCGAGCATCAATATAAAGATGGCGTCATACTTTGATATGGAGATCGTTTTGAAAGGTTGATATTGTAACGATGGCAGACGTCGATGTTGAGATAACATCGGGCATTATTGTAAAATCAAAGTTGTAACCCGCAAAAGAGAAATGAAAATGAGAATATTTGATGAAGAGGGTATTCAGTGTGGGCGATTGATTTGGTGTTGTGGATAGTTAATCGAAATTTTAGTTTTCATAATTTAAATAAGTAAAAATTTTAAATATAAGAAATTATATTTAAAAATTTCATAAAATATTTAAGATACGTGTCAGACACGTGTGTCCAATTTGTATTTAATATTTTTTTAATCAGACACGTTTTCGGCATGTTCGACACGTGTTGGAGAAGTGTCAGACGCGTATCATGTCGAATACCTGTCGAACACTGCACGCTTCTTTGAAGAGAAGTGTCAGTGCATCATATGCGCTCGAGTATACAATGGCGAGGTATTATACTAAAAAAAAATTGGGAAGCAGCGTACACAACGCTGGGGCGCTTGGGAGAGATATTTAACTATAAGATCATAAACCTACAAAAATTCTCAAACCAAATCATGAAGTTCTCATTAGAAGGAAATCTGTAGGCAGTGACTTGTTGATATCCAACTATTCTTCTAATTAATATAAAACCACTCAAATTCAACAGATTTGAGCGGGGATTTTCATAAAGATGGAAGGAATCCTTATTCGACTGCAAAAGATTTCAGTTGTTAAACAAAAATTCATGCCCTTGTTCGGGTCTTTAAGACATATTGATCGTTTTCTTATAGAAAAGACAAAGTATAATATGCAAGGTTACATGATTGCATTAACAATGAAAATTAACGAAACTCTTATAATAAGAACTTACATGATGGATACTAACTTGAAAGTAGAAGTGTGCATTATTTGGATAAAGCCAAAAACTAAATAAAACAGATTTTATTTGAATGATTTAGTACGACTGCTGGAATATTAATTCCATCATTGATTGTAATTCTAACTTCCTTTAGCTTCTAGTAATGGTGAGATTTTTTTTTTTTAAATCAATCAAATAGAAAACCAAATTATATTAATCTCTTTAAATATTAAATCAACAAAAGCCCACTAAATATAAAAAAAGAGGGAAGAAAGATCAACATAAATATTATTAATTTTGCATGCCAAAAATATCAATTTTAATAAAGATTACTTGATATTATTCTTAATACATACTATTTAAGCTAAAAAAATTAGGTTCATGGTTGAAGCTAGTTACATTTCAGTTCATCCAAAAATCAAACCGAATTGACCAAACTAAAGTTCAATTCAATTTGGAAAATTATTTAACATGGTTTGGTTTTTTTAATTCTAGAACTAAAACTATTTGATTTAGCTAATTTGTTAACCATATATATATATATATATATATATATATATATATATATATATATATATATATATATATATATATATATATATATATATATATATATATATATATATATATATATATATATATATATATATATATATATATATTACATATGATGCACCGACACTTTTTTTCAAATAAGTATGTAGTGTCTGCCACGTATCTGACACAGCATGCATCTGACACATGTCCAGCACGCGTCCGACACTAGTCGGATAGGCCAAAAATATGTCCAATTAAAAAATATTAAAAATAAAATTGATAAATGTGTTTTGAATATTTTATGAAAAAATATTTTACATAAATCTGAAACTATCACAATATCAACATTTCAAAATCATCTCAACATCGAAGTGTGAAGCTATCCAAACATTGACGCTCAACGTCAGCAATTTCTACAACAAAAATCATGCCCCGCACTGTCTCAACATCTCAGCCTCATCCAACATCGTCTCAACATCAATGACTGACACCATCTCAATAATAATGTTTGATGCCCATTGCATAACATTGTCGTCCAACTCTCAACATCATTATCGTCTCCCCTCTCGATGCTCGACACACAACATCGATGTTCGACCCTCGACATCCTAATATTAATTATTATAAGCACAAATTCTAGTTAAATGATTTAGCATTTATCAATTATTCTTAACATTATTTTTATTCAATTTGCATGCAGTATGTTTAAGATATAAAAATTATTATATCATGTCCAATTCATATTTGTATCCTATATTTTTAATAATTTGCATGTCCTATGTTTGTGTCATATTATATCTTTATTGTCGCGCGCGCGTGTGTGTATAAATATATATATATATATATATAAGCTCAAAATCTATATCAAATTAGCCATATTGAGCTCAAAAACAACTTAGAAAAGAAAATTCAAGAAATATGCTCGAGATTCAACTAAAAAATGAGTCAATTTTGAATTGACTCAAAACTTAAACAAGCTTTGAGCTTTGACAAAACAACCAATCTTACGCCTAATCAATTTAGAAGATCAAGAAACTGATAGGAAATACTTGATTCCAAGTATTTCCTAATCACTTTAGCCCAAAGATCTCACAGCAAACTGCTGTCCACAGCAGGAAATCAACCAAAACAGTGGGAAAACACAAGAAAAACGATAGAAACACGAAGTAAGAACTTGTATTTCACTAGAAGATGAAAGGAAAATAGCAAAGATACAAGGATCCTCTATTCGAGAGGAGGATCGCACTCTCCCAATCTCTAGAATTCAATCTAGAGCCCTAGCCACCAAAGAAGAACAAGAAAACTTTCACCAAAAATCTCCTAACCCTGGTCCCCCTTTTCTCCCCTACTTAATGCATACAATTCAAATCTAAAACAAAAGGACCTAATTACCCTTGCTTCCCCTCCTTTTGGCTCCAAGAAACAATTCAAACTTCAAGTGGACCCCACCCCTCTCCCCTCTTCTTGTGTCCGCCGGCCCTCCTGGCGTAAACAAACACAGCCGGCCCAAGGGGCTGGGCCGGCTGGACCGGTCCTCCTTGGACCGGTCTAACATTACCGCCCTCCCAAAGAACCACCTTGTCCTCAAGGTGGAAGTCAGGAAACTGTTGCTGCATCCGCTCGTAGGGCTCCCACGTTGCCTCGTAGTCAGGGAGATTCTTCCATTTGATCAAGACTTCAGTTGCTCCATCATTTTTCTGACGAACCTCCATGAGCTCCAAAGGTTCCAGTATCATCTCCATCTCTTCCGTTAATGTTCCTGGTAGCTCCGTACTGGTAGCATGATTCCTGATGGCGCTCCTCAATTGGGATACATGGAAAACGGGGTGTATTGTCGACGTTGGTGGTAACTGCAGACGATAGGCCACTGCTCCAATTTTTTCCAACACTTCGTAAGGACCGAAGTACCTTGGAGCAAGTTTCTCATTTCTCCGATTGGCAATCGTTTTCTGTCGATATGGGCGGAGTTTCAAAAATACCTTCTCACCCACCTCAAACTGAATATCCCTCCGATGTCCATCAGCCTGTTTCTTCATAATCTGTTGAGCCCTCAGCAGATGTCTCTTTAACTCTTCAAGTGTCTTATCCCTCTCCTCCAAATACTCCTCGACGGACGACACGGGTGTACTGCTACTCCCAAAATGTACCAAGTGAGGCGGGTCCCTTCCGTACAACACCTTAAATGGAGTCATCTGAGAGGCTGAATGATAAGAGGTGTTGTACCAGTACTCGGCCCATGATATCTATTTTGCCCATAGCTTGGGTGTTTCTGATACGAAGCACCTCAGATACGTTTCCAAACTTCTGTTGACTACTTCTGTTTGTCCATCCGTCTGTGGGTGGTATGCCGTGCTTCTCTTCAGTACTGTCCCTTGCAGTCTGAACAACTCCTTCCAGAAATGGCTGAGGAATACTTTATCTCTGTCTGATACTATCGCTTCTGGTACTCCATGTAGTCTGACTATTTCCCTGATGAATACTGATGCTACAGTCACTGCGGTGTATGGATGGCGGAGAGGAATAAAATGAGCATATTTGCTCAATCTATCCACTACTACTAGAATCACCGTGAATCCCTCAGAACGGGGTAGCCCATCAATGAAGTCCATAGATATCTCCTCCCAGACTCGTCCTGGTAATGCCAAAGGCTGCAGTAATCCCCCTGTTGACATGGCCATATACTTATTTCTTTGGCAGATCTCGCACCTGGATACCATTTCTTCCACATCTCTGTGCATACCTTTCCAGTAAAGCTCAGCTGCTAGCCTCCTATAGGTCTTTAGCACTCCTGAATGACCTCCCACTGCAGTTCCATGGAACTCCTGGAGCAATTGTGGAATGTGTACTAACGTTCTGGGCAACACAAATCTCCCTTGATACAACAATCTCTCCCCCTCAAGTGAGTACCCTGGATGGCTCCCTTCTTCTTGCACTAATTCAGCTCTGATCTTGCTTAATTCCCCATCTGTAGCACTCTCCTTCTTTATGGCTTCCCAATCTAGCATCATTGGGATTGATACAGCTACTGTCTGCAACTCGCCCATGCACCTGGACAAGGCGTCTGCTGCCTTATTTTCTACCCCAGGCCTGTACTGAATTTCAAAATCATACCCGAGCAGTTTTGATAGCCACCTCTGATGCTCCTCGGTCACCATGCGTTGCTCCAGCAAATATTTCAGACTCCGTTGATCAGTCCGGACGATGAAATGCCTTCCAAGTAGGTAGGGACGCCACTTTTGGATGGCCAAAACAATTGCCATCAATTCCCTCTCATATACAGATTTCAGACGGGCTCTGGCAGTCAACACTTGGCTGAAATAAGCAATGGGCTTGTGGCTCTGCATCAGCACTGCTCCCAGCCCGTATCCTGATGCATCTGTCTCCACAATAAAGACCTGAGTAAAATCTGGTAAAGCTAAGACCGGGACTGTGGTCATAGCTTTCTTCAACTGCTCGAATGCCGTAGTAGCTGCCTCTCCCCATAAAAATCCATCTTTCTTCAACTGCTCAGTGAGTGGCCAGGCTATAGTGCTGTATCCTTTCACAAATCTTCTATAATATCCTGTAAGCCCTAGGAACCCCCTCAGCTCCCTTAGATTTTTGGGCAAAGGCCACTTAAGCATGGCTTCAATCTTGGACTGATCTGCTGCTACCCCTTCCTTGGATACCACATGACCCAGGTACTCCACACTGGTTTGGGCGAAGCAGCACTTCTTCAAGTTAGCTCTCAGCTGGTGCTCCTGGAGAACCTCTAACACTTTCTTCAAATGCCCCCAGTGTTCTTCCTCTGTTCTACTATATACTAAGATGTCATCGAAAAATACCAAAACAAATCGCCTCAGATATGATTTGAAGATCGTATTCATGAGTGCCTGGAAAGTGGCTGGGGCATTGGTGAGGCCAAATGGCATCACCAGGAACTCATAGTGACCCTCATGAGTTCTGAAAGCGGTCTTGGGCACATCTTCTTTCTTCATTCGGATCTGATGATATCCAGATTTCAGGTCGATCTTGCTGAAAATCACCGTTCCACTCAATTCATCCAACAATTCGTCAATCACTGGTATGGGAAACTTATCAGGTACCGTTTCCTTGTTGAGTGCACGATAGTCTACACAAAATCGCCAGCTGCCATCCTTCTTCTTCACCAATAGAACAGGACTAGAGAACGAGCTGGTGCTGGGCTTGATGATCCCTGCTTCCAGCATTTCTCTGATCAACCTTTCTATTTCATCCTTTTGAAACTGAGGGTATCGATAAGGCCGCACGCTGACCGGCGACACTCCCTCCCTTAATGTGATGGCGTGCTCCTGCTCCCTGGATGGTGGTAACCCTAGAGGGGGTTGAAAGACCTCCTCGAAATCCTGGATCAAAGGCTGCACTGAGAGGGGTATGTCTCCCCCTTCCTCCCCACTCGCTCCCTCTAAGCTGTGTAATTCCACCAAGTATCCTCCCCCTTCTTCCTGAATTGTTTTGATTAGGGATTTCAGAGAAATCCCTGCTTTGGTCAGCCCGGCATCCCCTTGGATCACCTTTTTCTTTCCCCCTTTTTCCAACTCCATTCGTAGTGTGCCCCAATTGATTTTGGTTTCCCCCAAAGTTTGTAACCACTTCATCCCTAGGATGACATCCGTACTCCCCAGTTCCAGGGGAAGGAAGTCTTCCTTCACTTGTATACCTTGAATTTTTAGAACCACTCCTTTACAAACTCCTCTTCCCATTTCCACCTTTCATGTGCCCATCATCACTCCATAGCCTCCCGTATCCACTAACTTCATCCCCAATAGCTCCACAAGTTGGGTGGAAATGAAATTGTGGGTTGCCCCACTATCAATCAGCACCACGACCCCACGGTCAGCTATCTCTCCCTTCACCTTCATAGTGTGACTCGGAGTGAATCCCACTACAGAGTTGAGAGAGACTTCTGCCACATCCAGATGCATCTTCTCTTCCTCCTCCACTTCAGACTTGCTCCCATCTTCCTCCTCGTCTTCCTCGTTATCACAAACGAGGAGAACCTGAAGAGTTCTGTCTCTGCACTTATGCCCCGGCATATACTTCTCGTCACATCGGAAACATAGCCCCTTGGCTCTCTTCTCCTGTACCTCCTTCTCAGACAACCTCTTGAACTGTCCCCCAATACCTCCCCCACCAGATCTCTCCTTGGGCACCTCCCTCTGGTTCCCTGGGGCTACCCCTTTTGAGGGTAGTACAGCGGTAGTCATCTTGTACGATCCCCCCGAGTAGTTGCCTCGAGCCCCTCTTTCCGATTTCTTCTGATCTTCCACCAATTGCGCAAGCTCCATAGCCTTGCCTAAGTTCCTTGGCTCCAGCACCCGGACAGTTGTTCTTATCTCCGGTTTGAGCCCTTTCATGAAATTCCCTTCCAGGGCCGATTCGGAGATATGATCCAGACGGCTAGCCAAGTACTCGAATCTGTCCCGGTAGTCGGTCACGGTCCCCTCCTGAGTCAGAGCAAAGAACTGTTCATAGAAGTCTCCTCCCCCGTCGGCTCGGAAACGCTCTAATAAACAATCCTTGAACTCTCGCCAGGTCCTGATAGGCTCTCTTTTGTCTCTCCACTGGTACCATGCCAGCGCCTTCCCTTCCAGACACAAACCTGCTGCCGTCAGTTTTTCGTCATCTGTCAACCCGTTGACAGCGAAATAGCGCTCCACCTTGTGTATCCAGCCATGGCCATCTTCACCCTCAAAGATGGGCATCTTCAATTTCCTCACCTTCGGATCCCTCCCGTTACCCCGAAAATCTCCGTAACATCCCGTTCCTCGAAGAGGAGGTGCTCCCCAGGTGTCCCGATCCTCCCTCCGACGTTGGTAATCGAATCCGTCATCATAATCCCCTCTTCCCCTTTCAAAATCAGCACCTCGACGCTGAAAATCAGCACCTCGACGCTGGTATTCTTCTCTCCTTTCTCCAAAATCCGCACTACCTTCATATTCCCCCCGCCTGCCTCCAAAATCCACACCTCGACGCTGAAAATCAGCACCTCGACGCTGAAAATCAGCACCTCGACGTTGAAAATCAGCACCTCGGCGGTCATTTCCCATGCTCATCTCTTCTCTAGAGAGTGGCTCTAGAGGTGGCATGTCGTCATCCCCTTCAAGAATCTCCACCTCCGGATTCCTCCTCCCCCGGATTGGGTTCGGATTTCCTCCTACGCCATGGACGTCAGTGGTCTCTCTCACTTCCGATGTGTCCGGATGGGTCTTCATCTCCAATAATTTCTTCATCATTTCTTCCATCGCCGCGAACCTCCCTTCCAACCTCTCATTGTTGGTAGAGATCTCCATGAATTTCCCTTCCAGATCTGTCTTCAGTTGACCAAACTCGCCTTCTAGAACTTCCACCTTTTTCCCGGCCATCTTTCTTTTAACGGATTCACAAAAATCTTTTTCCGGAGACGACGATCTTGCTGAAATTTCAGAATTTCAGCCGCCGGTGGTCCCTAAATCGGTGCTCTGATACCAATTTGATAGGAAATACTTGATTCCAAGTATTTCCTAATCACTTTAGCCCAAAGATCTCACAGCAAACTGCTGTCCACAGCAGGAAATCAACCAAAACAGTGGGAAAACACAAGAAAAACGATAGAAACACGAAGTAAGAACTTGTATTTCACTAGAAGATGAAAGGAAAATAGCAAAGATACAAGGATCCTCTATTCGAGAGGAGGATCGCACTCTCCCAATCTCTAGAATTCAATCTAGAGCCCTAGCCACCAAAGAAGAACAAGAAAACTTTCACCAAAAATCTCCTAACCCTGGTCCCCCTTTTCTCCCCTACTTAATGCATACAATTCAAATCTAAAACAAAAGGACATAATTACCCTTGCTTCCCCTCCTTTTGGCTCCAAGAAACAATTCAAACTTCAAGTGGACCCCACCCCTCTCCCCTCTTCTTGTGTCCGCCGGCCCTCCTGGCGTAAACAAACACAGCCGGCCCAAGGGGCTGGGCCGGCTGGACCGGTCCTCCTTGGACCGGTCTAACAGAAACTTGAATTTTTGCCAAGTTTTGCTTCCCTTGTAAACCCTGATTCCACAATTAATTTCAAGTAAATGAAGAAAACAAATCATAAGCTCTTTACATTAAATGAAGGTTTGAAAGTTTTAGATTCTCTAGCAAAATTATATTGTGATTTGTATGATAATAAATAGTTCAAAGCTTTTATAATACACGGGATGATGGCAAAGACTTAAGCATGTAAAAAGTGCAATAATGAAAGAATATTATTAAAAGTTCATGGAATTGTTGTTGAATATGGTAATTGTTTAAAAAAAAGGTTACTCGATGTTCAAGTTCATTAATTTCTTGTTCAAATTGCCAATGTAATCTCCATGTTGATGGGATAGCCTACGCATTCCTTTCCACATAATGCAGCCGATCAGCCAAATCAATAAAGTTTTCAAGAGCACAGTAAAGCAAAAAAGTGAGTAACGTAAAGGATCTGAGGATAAATAAAATGATGAATCATGAGGAGCTCAAGGAAGAAAAGAAGCTTAATACTCAATAGATGTTTCGTTGTTGGATGTCCTTAAGAGCCTACGTTTTGTAAACATAATTATCCACACCACTACAGTAGACTTTATTGTCCCATCTTGTGTGAGTACCCAAGAGAACTGGAATGAAAACAGAGGTGTGGAACTAAGGATACAATTAAGGTATAATAAGTTGAAAAAGAAGGCCCAATAGAGTTCTGAAAAGATAATTCATTTGAGAATTAAAAAAGGAAGTTGGTGTTAGCCATAAAAATATGGTACACTATGAGAAGGGTATGATAAAGTGTTAGCAACTAGTGAAGTAGAAATTTCTAAGCTTTTACACTGGTTTTAATTTGCAAGAGCAAATTTCTTTCGCAAGAGGATCTATGATCCAGGAGGGTCACATGTTTAGGGAAAAAAAAAAAAAAAAACTAAAGAGGGTCAAGGGAAAACAAAAAGCAGCGCCACTCCAAAAGAGTTATTATATTAAATCTGATTGTGTCTAATATACATAGGCTTCATTTGTGACGGCTTCTTTACAACTTCTTAAAGCTGTTTTCTAGTATAAATATTTTAATTTTTGTACTAAAAATTTGTTTTAAAAAGCAGTAAGAAATCCATCCCAAATGAAGCATTAATTATAAGTGATTTCAACCTATAACCATCTTTATGACATTATTTGGGCCATTCACATTACAGTGGCCAACTAAAGAGCTAGCTGGGCTATATCATGATTTTATGGCTAGTAATATGGGTAAGGAATGCTGGCATCCCTTTATTCAAGGGAAATTTGGTGTATGCTTAATGTATCACTATTCTATCTTTAGTAGATATACCATCTTTTGTGCAAGTTTATTTTAAACAACATAAAATTAATTTCACTAGCAAGGATTTTTTTTTTTAATTCATATATTAGTAATAATATCTTTGAAGATAATTCTTTGCTCAATAAAACAATTTGCATGATATTTATAATACCTTAAATAGATTACATAATATTACTTTTATTATCTTAACAAAAACTCAAATTCTAGATGTATCGTATTGCTTAGTTCAGCCAAAAGCTTGAGAAAACGATAATGATACTCACATTATATAAAACCATGACAGATTCATCGAACAAAGATTGAACAGGATTTTGGTAAACAAGAGCACCAAAACTATCTATCACCTCAAATATTGAACAACAGAAAATTTTGGGAACAATCATGCAACTTACAATGAAAAGAAGATAATTTTATAAACTGTAGTTTTACCGGTAGAGAAGTGAGATTCATGGCAAGCTTTACCAAATCTGGATCACAAGCTATATCAACAAGAGTGGCACCTCCCTGTCATTCAGCTTTGTTAATGAGACATATAGCCGTTGTAAAAATTGTGCTGGTTAATATAAAAAAAAAACAATCAAAATTAAAGCTTGGACATGGAAAAAAGGGGGGGAAAAGTTCGAAATTCATGGTTTCCATAAACCCCATTACCTTCTTCTGATAAACCTGTTATTAAGAGTAAGATGGCAAACCAAAATAAAAATTCATGAAAAATGGAAAGTATTGCATCAAACTAGAATATGCGATTCTATTAGATACTTTAGGAGGACATTATGAAGAATTTCAGGGAAGCCTTCGATCACCAAACCATGGGCAAACCAAGATAATGTATGGTCAATTTGAGAATATGGCAATGGAAAATTTTAGTTTTGAAATTATAACTTGTATTTCATCTAAGTGTCAACTTACACAAACTACAAATTTAAAGTGGTTAATGAAAGTAATCTAAGTCGCAAGGGGATCATGAATCAACTCCACACAAGATGAATAGTAGTAATATACCTACACCAGACAGATTCTGAAGAAGGCAGGTTGGGAGTGTTCCTATACAAGGAGGGATACCCAACAAGCAATCAATAACTTAGCCTAAGAGCAAAAGGATTGGTCCATATCTTATCAAAAGAAAATATGACTAGATTGCACACAACATAGAGTTACCAAGTGGTTGAAGCAAGTGCAACATTATGTTAAAACTTTATTCTAATCTTAGCCAATCTCTAGGATAAGTCCCTCGACGAAGAGCAAAGTGATGGGGAAGCGAGTTGGTCAATCAAAATCTAACCCTATGCTGCACTAACACCGCGTACTAATGAAGCACAATATTTTGGACACGTAAACTTACCTGACAAAATTGCAACACATGTAGAACGCATTCTCTATATGACCAAATTAAAAGAAATGAAATTAACTAATACGCATGCCAATTACATGTGTCATGAATAATAAATTTTAACTTTAAAAGTATACTACATAAATAACTTCAGTTAAGCCCTTTATTTATTCTCTTTTTTTAAAAAAAATATCTTACCCAAATGACTTAATAGCCACTTAATATTAATTTTATTTTACTTATTCCACTCTATTTATCTATGATTTTTTTTTCTAATATTTATTTTCTATTTAAAAAAATTAATTTTTTCAACTTCAAGCTAATAATCTATAATATCATGTGACTATTTTTTCTTCTATTTAATATTAATTTTTTCAACTTATTGATAAATTTATATATTTTTTTTTATTTTATGAGTTATTAAAAAAAGTTTAATATTATATGAATTGAAATTATTTTTATTTAATATTTGAAATTAGCCTATAATTTTTTTAACTCTAAATTATAATATTATAATATTGTATCCAATACATACATGTTCTTTGTTTTTAATATGAAGTGCTTCCTATGTCTGTGTTGTATAATGTAGATGTCCCTGTATCGAAATCGCTGCATCATAGATCCCAACTAATTAAAAACTCATAAATGAGCTTGAAAATAAATTTCTAATTATTGGAGAATAGGAAAATTGCCAAGCTATCTTCAAGAAGTAGGAAAGTGATTAAGAAGCCCTTTGAGCTCTTGTATGTACTTCAAGTACAAGGTTTCACTTTGCGAGGCCAATACAAGCTCCCCACTCCACCCAAAAAAACAAATAAAGTGCACACACAAAAAACTAATAGAATAGCGAGCACATCAATCAAAAGATCAATCCATCAAAATTCATGCAAACATATTGCAGTGAAACACTACAAACAAATAAAGATGAAGAAACTTGCTATCTTAGAAAAATTGGTACTAGTAAAACTTCCCAAACTTTTCGCCCAAAGGACGTGGGTGGTAAAAAAAGGATTAATAGAAATTACATTTAGGATATTTTGATAAAAATTAAAGAAAAAAAAAACACTCTAGCCCACCTCTAGGAAGAGAGCTTGCCAATGTTATGTTGGGGGAAGTAAACCACACAACGAAACAAATAAGAAATAAAAAATTGCAGCGAAAAGAAAATAACACTGGGATTTAACATGAAAAAAACTCGAAACCAGGAAAAACTCATGGAGCTAAACCACGCCAAAAAAATCACTATGAAAATTGGGAGAAAATAGTACATATCTTTCTCACTTTCTCCTTGCCTCCCCTTCTCTTTAACACTGTTATTACATAAGAACAAATAAAGAGATGCACAAAATTACGAAGAGATGTAACCCTTAATGAAAAATGAGAAAGAAAACTGCTTAGTCCGCCTCACAGCGCCACAATATTAAATTCTCTATCTCCTGCCTGTATGACAGCATCATAGCACTGGGGTCTAGAGTGCCACAGCCTCCCTGACAGCATTGCAACGTTCTGCTCTTTGTCTTTTTTCACCAAACTATGTCGAGTACACAGCATCAGGGAGCTCAAGTATAAAACACCCGAACCCAAGTAGGAGGAGAACCCCTACAACCCCACAGCGAGCCCGACAGATTAAATTGAGGTACGAGGTAGCTGTACAACCCAATTGATCGACACAATCATATTCCACACAAAACTAACATTATGATGATTGCTTGCTAGGAAGAGAGAAGATGCCAATACAATAAGACCTCAAGGAACCGCTTATGAGATCTCTTTGTTTCCTTTGTTATCTAGCTCTCTACATTACAGCAAATAGTTGGACCCAATCATTGCCAAAAATAGCCTAAACACCAGCAATTCAAGAGTTTCAATCACTAATCAGCCAAGTCCTAAGTGATAAAACCATGCCCCAAAAACACATGCAACTCCATGCAATAGATCAAATCTAGCTTTATTCCATTCCAATCTCCCCAATTGGAAATATTTGGAAAAACAACTTTTTGTTAATAAACTACATCGATCACTTAAGAATCTCGCCAAACATTACATAAAGAGCCTTGTTCTAATACAATTTAAAGGAGAAAGATGGATCCACAATCCAAGCAAGTAAATAAATGGGTACTAACACCCAATCATAATGGACTGAAAAGTCAACCAACCAAAAGATAAACACACCAAGATTAAAGTGGAAAATTCTTATGGGGGAAAAAAATGTTTTAAACCAAGAGAAAAATTACATTACCTCAAAAAAATAAAAGGTACACAACACGATTCCTAAAAATAGGAGAAATTACAATGGGTCCCTAGTTCCTCTAAAAGAATAAAACCTTCCAACGGTGGGAGGATGTCTAGCCAGAAAGGTAGAAAAACTCACACAAGAAGCCCTCCTAAATGTCTCAAACAACCTTTGAGTATGTCATTCTTAATTATTTGAATAATTTCTTCTTCTTTTTTTTTGCCCTAAAAAATAGTCCAATTGATGTCTAACCACTCAAGTGTTGCTTTCCTTGGGATAATTTTTCTATTCTTCTATCTCTTTCTCCACTCTGAGAACCAAGCATCTTATTTCCCTCGCTTGAGATTTCCCTTGAGCTACCAAAAACCTCTTTTACACCTTAATCCTCGTGTCCTCAAGGCATATCCAATATATGGAGCTCTAAAGTCTGAGGGGATTGTTGTAAGTAGCATTATCCCTACATTTATAAAGAGGTTATTTCCATTACTCGGACTTGGGATCTTCAAAACACAATAGAGAGGCTTAATCGCTATGCTACATGAAAGAGCCACCCTACATGAGCCAAACCAGTAGCTCATGGATTAATGAGTTTATCAGGTTTCCCACATCATGAAAAATCTCAACACATTTGAGGGTAAGGGATCCACATCATGTTTTGGCCAAATAAGCCACAAACGTATCTCAGAGGTCTCCACAGTTGATGTAATTTTCACCATTTTCTGCACAGTCAAACCATGTTCCATTTCACTTCTGGCTACAACTTCAAAGATAGAGAACTCCAGTAATGGCTACAACTACAGCTCCACCTTCAAAGATGGAACTCCAACTTAGTAAAAGCCATCTTCTCTTGCAACAAATTATCATTATTTCCAACTATTGTGAAATGAAGGTAGAGTTAAACCTTTTCTGCTGCAATGACAACAGATGCTACGTTCTCCTTGTCAAAATTCTGAAGTCCAGAAATGATCTGAAAAAAAGGAAAAAACCCAAAATATAAGCCTGAACCTAACAACCAGCAAAATATTCTCGGTCACATCAAAAGATAAGCTTAAAAGAGTGCAAAGGAGATACCTTTAGAGCTCTTCTATCACGGAAGCTTCTGAGTACGAACTCCTTTGTCACAGAAAGGGATGCCCTGGTGGCCAGAGCAATGGGGGCCGGTTTTCTCGCCGGGCGGCGGCGGCTCACCGCTGGGAAGAGCCGAAGAAGGGGGTTACGTTGTCGCTGCTGAAGAGAGAACTCGTCGTTTATACAATGGGTGTGGGTGGGAACTGACAAAGAACCGAGCACCGCTCCATGAGCCATTCTGAACTATGGTTGCTGGGGCTTCCTCCTAAGCTGAGAGATAGGAAGCCAGCTCCAGAAAGATAAGGTGCTTTCAGCTCTGCTTTGGCTTGTTTTAATTGAAATTAATACTTCAAATTTTAAAATTTTTACTCTCTTTTTTTTAATTCAGTATACTCAAACTTTGGCTGCTAAAAAGATATTAATCACCTAAAATGAATCAATTTTAGCTTAATTAATCCATAAATCACAATAAATATTTTGTTAATGAATTTAATTCAAATATTAATTTTCTTATTAAATTTGTATTCAATTAATGCTGAAAATTCTTGACAGAAACATTATTGTTGACTGTGGAGTGAATCACTACATAAGTTGAGAGAAGCAGAGGAAGGAGAGGAGCAAATCTTTAAAGAAGTTTGTACTGAAAAAGAGCCAATTGAGAAATCCATCATAGGAATTCCATTAAAAGTTAAAACAATGAAGAACACCACACAAACTCTACCCTCTGTGTTAAAAAACGAAGAGCAGATAGGACATATTTTATAATAATGACGCTTAAAATTTATATATATTAGGCAAACAAACTGCAAACAGCGAAAAGGAGAAATTTAGAAAAAGAGAAAAGGAAATTTTTTTAAAATATATTTAATTAAAATTTAATAAATGAAAAATAAATTAAATCATGCAACACTTTTAAATTTTATTTAAAATAAAACTATTATATATTAATTTTAGTTTAATTTTATTTACTATTATGGATTAAAATTTTAACTTATTTGCTACTTAAATCAAACGGCTCGACAAGATAAATCCAAATAACTTTTTAATCCACAGGCTACCAACATAGTACCTTTCCCAGGTCGAAGATTTCGTCAAGCCAAATTTAGAAGCCACTTGGTCATCCAATTAATCTCATGAGATTTTTAATTTTTCTTTAAACCTTTGATTTGAGCTCATTCTGATTACATTTTATATCATTCTTGTTGAGATATTTAATTAGGATAAATATACCAAATAATAAAAACCATTATTTATTTAAAATTAAAAAATTCACTAGTAAATAAAATTAAACTAAAAATTAATATATAATATTTTTATTTTAATTAAAACTGTTGTTTGATTAAATTTATTAAAATAAAATAAATTTTAATTAAATATATTTATAATATTTTTAAGAAAAAATTTATTGTCAAAATATGTTTAATAAATAAACAACATTAATTTTATATGAATATATTAAATATGAATAATTATATCTTATAATTAAATTTAGTTCTTACAATATTCTAAGAAATTTTTCTTAGAATATTAGATTTCTTAAATATTTAATTAAAATTTAAAAATTAATTTAAAAAATATACTAATAAGTTATAAATAAAAAAAAAACATTGAAAATAAAAAAAATGAGAAAATTAAAATTGATTTATTGTGTTTCAAAAACGTAATAAAGCTAATATATATATATATATATATATACACACACGCACACATATATGTCTTAGTGACTGTTAAAAAATAAAATACTAGAATTATGTCAATCAATTAATATTATATACATTAGTTGGCAATGTAATGATTTTGCAAGTCATTAGACTTAAGGAAGTCCCCTACCAAGCTAATAATAATAATAAAAAAAAAAACTACACAGCTCACCTTGGCCTGTTGGTTGAGAGCTAGGCTTTCAATTAAGAGGTCTTGGATTCGAGTCTTTGTGTATGCGTTGTGTGTGTGAATTTGCCTTAATTGGCTTAAATGTCCCAAAAAAAATAAAAAAAAACTAACTTTGCGTGTATAAGTAGAATAACTATAAAATAATAATCAACCATATAACGAAAGTTATCCATAATGTTGATTTAGTGTATCATACTTGTATGTTTAGGACGAGTTGGATTTGCGATTTCCTCTTGGGCTTAAACCAAGCTGACATAGATTGGATTTGACTAACTTGTTTTGAACCAAGCCAACTTGGTTTAAATTTAATTTTCATTAAAATTAAAGAATGAGGGTTTTCATGATATTCACAAGTTTTTTTTCTTATCATTGTCTTTTTTGTTTTGTTTTTTGGGAATTTTTTTAATATATACAATAATATTTGTATATTCATGAAGCTTTTGATTTTTAAATTATTTATATTCTGCAGCTCGTTATTGTAAATATCGTAGGAGAAAAATTCATATGAATTTATACTAACTAGTTCATTGAAATGTGAGGAAGGAATATAAAAGTCGTTTGCAAGAATATGCACAATGATATGGAATGGTACTTACATTTATTTAATCATTAATGAAAGAGAAGAGCATGCACCAGAGTTCCGGACTACAATTTTGTTAAATGGGATGAGTTTTATTTCTCTTTGTACATTTTCTCATCGAAAAGAAGCAGATTAAGATGTTGCAAAACTTGCACTTGAGATTATATCAGAAAATTGAAGAATGAGGATTCCAGCAATATTCATAAGATTTTTTTTCTCATCATTGCATTTTTCTTTTTTTGAATTTTTGTTAACATAAACAATAATATTTGTATATTAATGCAGCTTTGATTTTTAAATTATTTGTATTATACTACACAGTACTATAAATGTCGCACGAGAAAAATTCATATAATTGATACTAACTAATTCATTGATATGCAATGAATAAGGCACATGAAATTTCTCATTATGTATATTTTTTTCTTGTTTTTCAAAACTTTTAGTTTAGGATATTATAAAATTGCTTAACATTAACTTTTACTTAACACGATCCAATATTTTGCAAATTGATCATTAATGATTATGAAGCTAAGATGAAGAAAGATATGCACACATATACCACCACTCAACAAAATAGACTTCTTCAAATATTTATTACAACTATTACTTTCGATGGAAAAACTTATGTTGGATTTGTTGGAAGGAGTAAAAAGGTGGTACAACGAAATGCAATATGTATTGTTATTGAATATGTTTTAGATATTACTCTTTTATCTGCTTGCATGAATTAATCTTTTTTAAAAATACTAAAAATATATGTTAACATTTTTTCATATCAAGTCCTGTTGGAAATATTCATGATATTTTTTAAAGAAAATTTAAACACAATTTCTATAATGGCCTAAATTATCAAGAAAAAAAAAGTTTGTCATTCACAAATTTGACATATTAAAACTTACACTTGAGATTGTATCAAAAAAATTTAAAGAATGAGGGTCCCGTAATATTCAGAAGGTTTTTTTTTTTACATATCATTGTATTTTTTTCTTTTGTTTTTAAAAATGTTTTTAACATCGACAATAATATTTGTATATTCATACAGCTTTAATTTTTAAATTATTTATATTCTACTACTCACTACTATAAATGTTGTAGAAGAAACATCCATATGAATTGATACTAATTAATTTATTGATATGTGAGGAATAAGACATAAAATTTCTTATGATCTACATTTTTTTTTTTTTTTTGTTTCTCAAAACTTTTAGTTATGATATAATAAAATTGCTTTACATTACCTTTTACTTGACATGATCCAACACTTTCTAAATTGATCAATAATGAGCATGGAGCTATGATGAAGAAAAACATATCAACATATATTACCACTCAACAAGATGGACTTCATCAAATATTTATTACGACAATTAA
This sequence comes from Dendrobium huoshanense, assembly GCA_016618105.1. Taxonomy (NCBI): domain Eukaryota; kingdom Viridiplantae; phylum Streptophyta; class Magnoliopsida; order Asparagales; family Orchidaceae; genus Dendrobium; species Dendrobium huoshanense. The sequence goes on along the minus strand of CM028359.1, from coordinate 20,002,650 downwards.
TTTCAATGAAAAAACTTATGTTGGATTTGCTGGAAGGACCAAAAAGGAGAAAGAACGAAATACAACATGTGTTGTTATTGAATTTGTTTTAGGTTTGATTCTTTTATATGTATGCATGAATTGATCTTTTTTTAAAAGTATTGATAATATGTTAATGTTTTGTTATATCAAGCGTTATTGGAAATATTCGAGATATTTTTTGCAGCAAATTCAAACACAATTTTTATAATGGCCCAAATTACGAAGAAAAAATATATTTGACATTCACAAACTTGACAAATCAAAACTTGCACATAATATTATATCAAAAAGTTAAAAAAAAAAGTTCTTGTAATATTCAAAAAGATTTTTTTCTTATTATAGCATTATTTTATTTTATTTTTTATATATTTTTTTAAAATAGATAATACTATTTTTATATTCATGCATGTTTGATTTTTAAATTATTTATATTTTATTACTCACTAATGTAAATATCGTAGGAGAAAAATTCATATTAATTGATACTAACTAATTCATTGATATGTGAGGAATAACACACATAAAATTCCTCATGATGTATATTTTTTGTTTCCTAAAACTTTTATTTTAGAATATTATAAAATAGTTTAACATTGCATTCTACTTAACTCGATCCGATACTTTGTAAATTGACCCTTAATGAGCATCGGGCTTAGATGAAGAAAGACTGGCCTAGATATACCACCACTCAACAATATTGAGTTCTTCAAATATTTATTACGACTATTACTTTCGATGGAAAAATTAATATTCGATTTGTTGGAATGAGCAAAAAGGAGGCAGAATGAGATGCGAAATGTGCTGTTATTGAATTTGTTTTAGGCTTGATTCTTTTATCTGCATGCATGAATTAACTTTGTTTTAGAAGTGTTGAAAATATGTTAGTATTTTGTCATATCAAGCATTATGAGAAATGTTTGGGATATTTTTCACAGCAAATTCAAACATAGTTAATGTAATGGCTAATATTATCAAGAAAAAAGATACTTGAAATATCAAAACTTGCACTTGTGATTATATCATAAAATTTAAAGAAATGAGGATTCCCGTAATATTCATAATTTTTTATTTCTTATATTTTTTTTTTTTTTGGAATTTTGTTTTAACTTACAAAATAATATTTGAATATTCATATAGCTTTGATTGTTAAATTATTCATATTCTACTGCTCACTAATGTAAATGTCGTAGAAGAAAAATTAACATAAATTGATACTAACTGATTCATCGATATGTAAGGAAGAAGACATAAAATTTCTCATAATGTACTTTTTTTTTTTTTTTGTTTCTTAAAAATTTTAGTTTATGGTAGCATAAAATAGCTTAACATTGCCTTCTACTAAACATAATACAACACTTTACAAGCCCGCACAGGTTGATTTATTTGGAGTATCTGAAATCGTTCTACGACATTTTGAACTCAATTTTGACACTTTTGAATCTATTCGGGATCTTTACGCCAGAGTTTGTGTTATTATGGAGTTTCACATCCCGTTAAAAAACTTTACAATAGTTGTGGCACGTATTTTAAGACTTTTGGAGCTTCGTTGTTCGAAAATAAGGGGCAACTTATGTACTCATCAAAAAATTATCTTGATTAAGCACGAATCTTGAGGCAAAATCAAGTTGGAAAATTCCGGAATTAAATCAATGTTAAAAAAATACAAACCCATTCGGCTCAATTTAGCAAACTTATAGTTGAACTAAACATCTTCAAAAATACAAACCCAATGACACTAAATTTGACTCAATCTGATCCCTAATGGGTCCAAATCGAAGACTCGAAGCACATTTGGATAGTTCAAATCATAAATTGGATTATCAAACAATTTTCAAACATAACATGCTTATAGTCGAATCAAGCGGCTCAATGAGACGAATCCAACAAGCCCAAGACCGTCGAATTCTGAAATCATTAAGACATTCAAGTAAATAGTCCATAATCAAAGGGATCAATATCAATCATCCATTCAAACTTATAGTCGAACTGAACGTCTCAAAAATACGAGCCCAACGACACTAAATTTGACTCCATGAGGCCAAACGGGTCCAAATCAATGACCCGAAGTGCATTTGGAAAGTTCAAACTATAAATTGGATGATCAAATGATTTCCAAACATGACATGCTTATAGTCAAATCGAGCGGCTCAAAGAGAAAAATCCAATAAGCCAAAGATCACCAATATCTGATATCATTAAGACATTCAAATGCCGAGTAAACAATCCACAATCAAAGAGATCAATATCGGTCGTCCATTCAAACTTACAATCCATAATCATACTTATAGTCAAATTGAACGTCTCGAAAATATGAATCCAACAACACTAAATTTGACTCAATCTGAGCCCATATCGATCCAAATCGAATACCTGAAGTGTATTTGGAAAGTTCAAACCATAAATTGGATGACCAAACAATTTCCAAGTGTGTCATGCTTATAGACGAATCAAGCGGCTCGATGAGACAAATCCAACGAGACAAAGATCGCAAAATTCTGCTATCATTAAGACATTCAAATGCCCAATAAAAAGGTCCATGATCAAAGGGATCGATATCGGTCGTCCATTCAAACTTAAAGTCCACAATCAAACTTATAGTCGAACTGAACATCTCGAAAATACGAATCCAACGATAGTAATTTTGACTTAATTTGAGCCCAAATGGATCCAAATCGACTACCCGAAGCGCATTTGGAAAGTTAAAACCTTAAATTGGATGACTAAATGATTTCCAAGCGTGTCATGTGTTGACCTTGATTTTCGCTCGAGCACTTTTGATCGACTTGATTAGATCTCGTCGAGCTCGATCTGAGCTCGAATTAACCCGGGTAATTTGTTTTGACTGCGACGAGTCTAATCTGATCCAAATTGATTTCAACTTGAGTTTAATTTGATCAATTGAGCCTAGCCTGATTTTAGACCTAGCCAATTTGAGCCAATTTGCATCCGATCCCAACTCAAATTAGCCTAAATTAATTCTAATCAAATCCTAAACTACTTTCTAATAAATTTGAATTTGATTTCCTAAATCCGGAAATGGCCTCAACGGTATTGATTTTTTTTCAAAATTTGGATTCTGCCGCGGCTGCAGGCTTCAGTCGCGTGAGTCCTCGAATGAGCAGTCGATTCGAGCGACTTTAGGCAGAAGCAGACTGGCGCAATGCCATTTTTCGGTGTCTTCGAGCAGAGCAGAACGTCAGGAGACGTTTAGAAGTCTCGGGGAAGCCTTCAGCTAGGGCACCGAACTTGCCCCTCCTCTGTCCCAGCTCTCCCACTTCCGATCTCTCCCTCTCTCGGTTCCAAGAGCCGGATTCCCCTCTCCCTCTTCGCCTCTCCTCTGTTCGGACCAAGACAGGAAGCCCGACGCCGGCCTCCTAGCCTCCCTGTTCGCGAAACCTGTCGCCTCCTCCCTCTCTGTCATTCTCGGTCGGCACCAACACGAGGAGCCGAAGCCCCCACTCTTTGCTCCCGCTCAATTTCGCGAAGCCCTGGGAAGGCCGACGCCGCCCAGACCAAACCCGGACGCCTCTTTGCAAGGGAACCCGACGCCTCCAGCCAAGGCCTGTCCGACCTCCTCCTGCCCCTGTCCGACCCCAGCCAGGACTGAGCTCGACGGTAGCCTCCCGATCTCCCTCCGACGAGCCTTCTCCCTCTCCCTGCTTTGCACGATTCCGAATCCTCCTGGACGGGCCTGCTCCGTTGCCTCTAGCCGATCCTCACCTCCCTCACGTGGAAGTTGAGCCTGACGCCATCGACGCACCTTGGCCGTTTCTTTGCAAGGTGAGTATCTCTCTCCCTTTCTCTTCTCCCTACTAATTTCTCTACTTTCCATCTTTATCCTTCTTCTTCTTTTCTTTCTTTTCTTACCCTTCTTCCTTCATGTCCCTTATTTCATTGGAATGTGATTGGAATGGTTGGATTCCTATTAAGTTGAGTTTGGTACAGCATTCACTATCACTGCTCATTATTTTGTTTTGTTATATTTATTTGGATTTGTGCTTGGTCTCTTGTGATGACTTCATTCCCTATTCATTTGCTAAAAATCTGAATTTAGAGTATGGGTTTGCAGTATTTCGCCTTGAAATGTATCTTCTATGGAATGAGCTGATTGCTTAAAAGGTGATCTGAAGTATTCTGGAGGGATTCTTAGTGAATTTAGACATCATTGGTTGATGTTTACTTTAATAGACTAGTGTTTAAGGAAACATGAGCAAAGCATGTATCTTCCTTTCTGTTTATATATAAATTTGAATGTGATTGTTTCTTTACCCATCGTTTCTTCTTCCGCCCTCATCCGTTGCTTGTAGATTTAATACTACTTCATGATTGAGTTGCATAAATCATGAATAGTCTTGTGTAGATTGCTTAGTTGAGTTCAATTAGTAAGTGTTTAAATCATGATTTTCATGTTAGCTTGTTTTAGATGACTTTGTAAGCATTGCACTTTAAGCGTTTGATGAAATATCCTTTAAAGAAAATCATGACAGTTAGTTGGTGATTCATGAAACATATGAAGCTTTTTAATCAAGTGTTTGGTGGAACACCACTAGAGGAAGAACCCAAACCTACAACTGCATCCAATGTATGAAAAGCAAAACAATATGTATATAATCATCTAAATCAACTATGAATCTTATTTATCATAAAGTAACGTGCTTAAGAATACGCCTGCATGAACAATACTGATCATTATGAATCATAATCATGAAAATAAACAATAATCATTACCTTACTTCTATCCCACATAGGAAATGGGCTGTCAAAAGACTATTATATGAATTAATGAAACAATGCAGTTGTATCTTAGATACACTAATTATCAATGTCGATCAACATCATAATTATCATTCATTCGTCATATCATATTATTTATGTTGTATGTATCATCTCATATATCAAGTGTGTCACATATCTGTATCTATATTTGTATCAATGTTGGCATCATCATATTCATGTATTATATCAGATATCATATAACTCATATCTTATATAACTTATGTATGATATTATCTATACAAAATTATGTTCACATTCATATTAATGCAAATTAGGACATCGAGCTAATCATATTATGCTTTATAATTATGAATATACATTGCGCTTTAACCTAAAGGCAAAAAATAAATTAGTAAGTTAATGATTGATTTTTGAGATGGTTCAATATGAATAACTCTTATAGAATTCACATGTTAAATCAATTTAACATAACTATTTGGAAATAATCATAATTTAATTCTAAAAATAAATTTTATTCAGTGAACTTTGATGATATTTATTTATTATCATAAGCTCAACTTTTGTCTATCAAAATTCTATTTTTATTTTTGATTATGTAAGTTTCATTTTCATTTATTTATATATCTATTTTAATTTTTTACTCAAAATATAAGTACATTGCTTTATAAAAAATTTAATAAATTTATATTATTATTATTATTATTATATGTAAACAAAATAATAACTTTAAATCCCTCATAGGAATTTAAATTTGTCCTTTGCAGATGTAAGGTTTGAAATACAATATTTAATTTTAATTCATGTTTATATTATATAAATATTACATTTAAAAACATAAATTAAAATACACCAGACCTAATTTAAAATTTGGCAGACAACTTTATTTTGTTGGTGAAATTGTCAAAATTCTTTGGTGATTTCTATCTCAGGCAATATAAACTAAGCTCGGCCCACAAAAATGCCCAATTTAGGCAGGAAATGGTCTTCTTGAAGTAGGCCCATTGAAATAGGTTAATTTGAATTGAACTTGTCCTCCCATTAAACTGGACTTACTTGTCCAGCACTTTGGCTTATTTTGAGAAGAAAACAAATCTTGATTT
>CM028359.1:19903721-19996292 GCA_016618105.1 Dendrobium huoshanense | reverse complement strand
TAAAGATGAAGAAAACTTGCTATCTTAGAAAAAATTGGTATTACTAGTAAAACTTCCCAAACTTTTCGCCCAAAGGACGTGGGTGGTAAAAAAAGGATTAATAGAAATTACATTTAGGATATTTTGATAAAAATTAAAGAAAAAAAAAAACACTCTAGCCCACCTCTAGGAAGAGCTTGCAGCTTGCCAATGTTATGTTGGGGAAGTAAACCACACAACGAAACACAATAAGAAATAATAAAAAATTGCAGCGAAAAAGAAAATAACACTGGGATTTAACATGAAAAAACTCGAAACCAGGAAAAACTCATGGAGCTAAACCACGCCAAAAAAATCACTATGAAAATTGGGAGAAAATAGTACATATCTTTCTCACTTTCTCCTTGCCTCCCCTTCTCTTAACACTGTTATTACATAAGAACAAATAAAGAGATGCACAAAATTACGAAGAGATGTAACCCTTAATGAAAAATGAGAAAAGAAAATGCTTAGTCCGCATCACAGCGCCACAATATTAAATTCTCTATCTCCTGCCTGTATGACAGCATCATAGCACTGGGGTCTAGAGTGCCACAGCCTCCCTGACAGCATTGCAACGTTCTGCTCTTTGTCTTTTTTCACCAAACTATGTCGATGTCGGTACACAGCATCAGGGAGCTCAAGTATAAAAACACCCGAACCCAAGTAGGAGAGAAACCCCTACAACACCCCCAAGCGAGCCCGACAGATTAAATTGAGGTACGAGGTAGCTGTACAACCCAATTGATCGACACAATCATATTCCACACAAAACTAACATATGATGATGATTGCTAGGACTAGGAGGAGAAGATGCCAATACAATAAGACCTCAAGGAACCGCTTATGAGATCTCTTTGTTTCCTTTGTTATCTAGCTCTCTACATTACAGCAAATAGTTGGACCCAATCATTGCCAAAAATAGCCTAAACACCAGCAATTCAAGAGTTTCAATCACTAATCAGCCAAGTCCTAAGTGATAAAACCATGCCCCAAAAACACATGCAACTCCATGCAATAGATCAAATCTAGCTTTATTCCATTCCAATCTCCCCAATTGGAAATATTTGGAAAAACAACTTTTTGTTAATAAACTACATCGATCACTTAAGAATCTCGCCAAACATTACATAAAGAGCCTTGTTCTAATACAATTTAAAGGAGAAAGATGGATCCACAATCCAAGCAAGTAAATAAATGGGTACTAACACCCAATCATAATGGACTGAAAAGTCAAGCAACCAAAAGATAAACACACCAAGATTAAAGTGGAAAATTCTTATGGGGGAAAAAAATGTTTTAAACCAAGAGAAAAATTACATTACCTCAAAAAAATAAAAGGTACACAACACGATTCCTAAAAATAGGAGAAATTACAATGGGTCCCTAGTTCCTCTAAAAGAATAAAACCTTCCAACGGTGGGAGGATGTCTAGCCAGAAAGGTAGAAAAACTCACACAAGAGGCCCTCCTAAATGTCTCAAACAACTTTGAGTATGTCATTCTTAATTATTTGAATAATTTCTTCTTCTTCTTTTTTGCCCTAAAAAATAGTCCAATTGATGTCTAACCACTCAAGTGTTGCTTTCCTTGGATAATTTTCTATTCTTCTATCTCTTTCTCCACTCTGAGAACCAAGCATCTTATTTCCCTCGCTTGAGATTTCCTTGAGCTACCAAAAACCTCTTTTACACCTTAATCCTCGTGTCCTCAAGGCATATCCAATATATGGAGCTCTAAAGTCTGAGGGGATTGTTGTAAGTAGCATTATCCCTACATTTATAAAGAGGTTATTTCCATTACTCGGACTTGGGATCTTCAAAACACAATAGAGAGGCTTAATCGCTATGCTACATGAAAGAGCCACCCTACATGAGCCAAACCAGTAGCTCATGGATTAATGAGTTTATCAGGTTTCCCACATCATGAAAAATCTCAACACATTGAGGGTAAGGGATCCACATCATGTTTTGGCCAAATAAGCCACAAACGTATCTCAGAGGTCTCCACAGTTGATGTAATTTTCACCATTTTCTGCACAGTCAAACCATGTTCCATTTCATTCTGGCTACACTTCAAAGATAGAGAACTCCAGTAATGGCTACAACTACAGCTCCAACCTTCAAAGATGGAACTCAAAGTAAAGCCTCCGCAATGTCCTCTTCTCATCTGCAAACACATCTTCTCTTGCAACAAATTTCATTATTTCCAACTATTGTGAAATGAAGGTAGTTTAAACCTTTTCTGCTGCAATGACAACAGATGCTACGTTCTCCTTGTCAAAATTCTGTAGTCCAGAAATGATCTGAAAAAAAGAAACACCCAAAATATAAACCTGAACCTAACCACCAGTAAAATATTCTCGGTCACATCAAAAGATAAGCTTAAAAGAGTGCAAAGGAGATACCTTTAGAGCTCTTCTATCACGGAAGATTCTGAGTACGAACTCCTTTGTCACAGAAAGGGATGCCCTGGTGGCCAGAGCAATGGGGGCCGGTTTTCTCGCCGGGCGGCGGGCGGCTCACCGCTGGGAAGAGCCGAAGAAGGGGGTTACGTTGTCGCTGCTGAAGAGAGAACTCGTCGCTTATACAATGGGTGGGAACTGACAAAGAACCGAGAACCGCTCCATGAGCCATTCTGAAATGGTTGCTGGGGATTCCTCCTAAGCTCAGAGATAGGAAGCCAGCTCCGGGAGAGCTGAGAGAGAGGATGCCAGAAAGATAAGGTGCTTTCAGCTCTGCTTTGGCTTGTTTTAATTGAAATTAATACTTCAAATTTTAAATTTTTTACTCTCTTTTTTTTAATTCAGTATACTCAAACTTTGGCTGCTAAAAAGATATTAATCACCTAAAATGAATCAATTTTAGCTTAATTAATCCATAAATCACAATAAATATTTTGTTAATGAATTTAATTCAAATATTAATTTTCTTATTAAATTTGTATTCAATTAATGCTGAAAATTCTTGACAGAAACATTATTGTTGACTGTGGAGTGAATCACTACATAAGTTGAGAGAAGCAGAGGAAGGAGAGGAGCAAATCTTTAAAGAAGTTTGTACTGAAAAAGAGCCAATTGAGAAATCCATCATAGGAATTCCATTAAAAGTTAAAACAATGAAGAACACCACACAAACTCTACCCTCTGTGTTAAAAAACGAAGAGCAGATAGGACATATTTTATAATAATGACGCTTAAAATTTATATATATTAGGCAAACAAACTGCAAACAGCGAAAAGGAGAAATTTAGAAAAAGAGAAAAGGAAATTTTTTTAAAATATATTTAATTAAAATTTAATAAATGAAAAATAAATTAAATCATGCAACACTTTTAAATTTTATTTAAAATAAAAACTATTATATATTAATTTTAGTTTAATTTTATTTACTATTATGGATTAAAATTTTAACTTATTTGCTACTTAAATCAAACGGCTCGACAAGATAAATCCAAAGAACTTTTTAATCCATAGGCCACCAACATAGTACCTTTCCCAGGTCGAAGATTTCGTCAAGCCAAATTTAGAAGCCACTTGGTCATCCAATTAATCTCATGAGATTTTTAATTTTTCTTTAAACCTTTGATTTGAGCTCATTCTGATTACATTTTATATCATTCTTGTTGAGATATTTAATTAGGATAAATATACAAATAATAAAAACCATTATTTATTTAAAATTAAAAAATTCACTAGTAAATAAAATTAAACTAAAAATTAATATATAATATTTTTATTTTAATTAAAACTGTTGTTTGATTAAATTATTAAAATAAAATAAATTTTAATTAAATATATTTATAATATTTTTAAGAAAAAATTTATTGTCAAAATATGTTTAATAAATAAACAACATTAATTTTATATGAATATATTAAATATGAATAATATTATATCTTATAATTAAATTTTAGTTCTTACAATATTCTAAGAAATTTTTCTTAGAATATTAGATTTCTTAAATATTTAATTAAAATTTAAAAATTAATTTAAAAAATATACTAATAAGTTATAAATAAAAAAAAAACATTGAAAATAAAAAAAATGAGAAAATTAAAATTGATTTATTGTGTTTCAAAAACGTAATAAAGCTAAATATATATATATATATATATATACACACACGCACACATATATGTCTTAGTGACTGTTAAAAAATAAAATACTAGAATTATGTCAATCAATTAATATTATATACATTAGTTGGCAATGTAATGATTTTGCAAGTCATTAGACTTAAGGAAGTCCCCTACCAAGCTAATAAAATAATAAAAAAAAAAAACTACACAGCTCACCTTGGCCTGTTGGTTGAGAGCTAGGCTTTCAATAAGAGGTCTTGGATTCGAGTCTTTGTGTATGCGTTGTGTGTGTGAATTTGCCTTAATTGGCTTAAATGTCCCAAAAAAAATAAAAAAAAACTAACTTTGCGTGTATAAGTAGAATAACTATAAAATAATAATCAACCATATAACGAAAGTTATCCATAATGATTTTAGTGTATCATACTTGTATGTTTAGGACGAGTTGGATTTGCGATTTCCTCTTGGGCTTAAACCAAGCTGACATAGATTGGATTTGACTAACTTGTTTTGAACCAAGCCAACTTGGTTTAAATTTAATTTTCATTAAAATTAAAGAATGAGGGTTTTCATGATATTCACAAGTTTTTTTTTTTATCTTGTCTCTTTTTGTTTTGTTTTTTGGGAATTTTTTTAATATATACAATAATATTTGTATATCATCATGAAGCTTTTGATTTTTAAATTATTTATATTCTGCAGCTCGTTATTGTAAATATCGTAGGAGAAAAATTCATATGAATTTATACTAACTAGTTCATTGAAATGTGAGGAAGGAATATAAAAGTCGTTTGCAAGAATATGCACAATGATATGGAATGGAATACTTACATTTATTTAATCATTAATGAAAGAGAAGAGCATGCACCAGAGTTCCGGACTACAATTTTGTTAAATGGGATGAGTTTTATTTCTCTTTGTACATTTTCTCATCGAAAAGAAGCAGATTAAGATGTTGCAAAACTTGCACTTGAGATTATATCAGAAAATTGAAGAATGAGGATTCCAGCAATATTCATAAGATTTTTTTTTCTCATCATTGCATTTTTCTTTTTTGAATTTTTGTTAACATAAACAATAATATTTGTATATTAATGCAGCTTTGATTTTTAAATTATTTGTATTATACTACACAGTACTATAAATGTCGCACGAGAAAAATTCATATAATTGATACTAACTAATTCATTGATATGCAATGAATAAGGCACATGAAATTTCTCATTATGTATATTTTTTTCTTGTTTTTCAAAACTTTTAGTTTAGGATATTATAAAATTGCTTAACATTAACTTTTACTTAACACGATCCAATATTTTGCAAATTGATCATTAATGATTATGAAGCTAAGATGAAGAAAGATATGCACACATATACCACCACTCAACAAAATAGACTTCTTCAAATATTTATTACAACTATTACTTTCGATGGAAAAACTTATGTTGGATTTGTTGGAAGGAGTAAAAAGGTGTACAACGAAATGCAATATGTATTGTTATTGAATATGTTTTAGATATTACTCTTTTATCTGCTTGCATGAATTAATCTTTTTTAAAAATACTAAAAATATATGTTAACATTTTTTCATATCAAGTCCTGTTGGAAATATTCATGATATTTTTTAAAGAAAATTTAAACACAATTTCTATAATGGCCTAAATTATCAAGAAAAAAAAAGTTTGTCATTCACAAATTTGACATATTAAAACTTACACTTGAGATTGTATCAAAAAAATTTAAAGAATGAGGGTCCCGTAATATTCAGAAGGTTTTTTTTTTACATATCATTGTATTTTTTTTATTTTGTTTTTTAAGAATTTTTTTAACATCGGCAATAATATTTGTATATTCATACAGCTTTAATTTTTAAATTATTTATATTCTACTACTCACTACTATAAATGTTGTAGAAGAAACATCCATATGAATTGATACTAATTAATTTATTGATATGTGAGGAATAAGACATAAAATTTCTTATGATCTACATTTTTTTTTTTTTTTGTTTTTCTCAAAACTTTTAGTTATGATATAAAAAATTGCTTTACATTACCTTTTACTTGACATGATCCAACACTTTCTAAATTGATCAATAATGAGCATGGAGCTATGATGAAGAAAACATGTCAACATATATTACCACTCAACAAGATGGACTTCATCCAATATTTATTACGACTATTAATTTCAATGAAAAAACTTATGTTGGATTTGCTGGAAGGACCAAAAAGGAGAAAGAACGAAATACAACATGTGTTGTTATTATTGTTTTAGGTTTGATTCTTTTATATGTATGCATGAATTGATCTTTTTTTAAAAGTATTGATAATATGTTAATGTTTTGTTATATCAAGCGTTATTGGAAATATTCGAGATATTTTTTGCAGCAAATTCAAACACAATTTTATAATGGCCCAAATTACGAAGAAAAAATATATTTGACATTCACAAACTTGACAAATCAAAACTTGCACATAATATTATATCAAAAAGTAAAAAAAAAGTTCTTGTAATATTCAAAAAGATTTTTTTCTTATTATAGCATTATTTTATTTTATTTTTTATATTTTTTAAAATAGATAATACTATTTTTATATTCATGCATGTTTGATTTTTAAATTATTTATATTTTATTACTCACTAATGTAAATATCGTAGGAGAAAATTCATATTAATTGATACTAACTAATTCATTGATATGTGAGGAATAACACACATAAAATTCCTCATGATGTATATTTTTGTTTCCTAAAACTTTTATTTTAGAATATTATAAAATAGTTTAACATTGCATTCTACTTAACTCGATCCGATACTTTGTAAATTGACCCTTAATGAGCATCGGGCTTAGATGAAGAAAGACTGGCCTAGATATACCACCACTCAACAATATTGAGTTCTTCAAATATTTATTACGACTATTACTTTCGATGGAAAAATTAATATTCGATTTGTTGGAATGAGCAAAAAGGAGGCAGAATGAGATGCGAAATGTGCTGTTATTGAATTTGTTTTAGGCTTGATTCTTTTATCTGCATGCATGAATTAACTTTGTTTTAGAAGTGTTGAAAATATGTAGTATTTTGTCATATCAAGCATTATGAGAAATGTTTGGGATATTTTTCACAGCAAATTCAAACATAGTTAATGTAATGGCTAATATTATCAAGAAAAAAGATACTTGAAATATCAAAACTTGCACTTGTGATTATATCATAAAATTTAAAGAAATGAGGATTCCCGTAATATTCATAATTTTTATTTCTTATATTTTTTTTTTTTTTTTGGAATTTTGTTTTAACTTACAAAATAATATTTGAATATTCATATAGCTTTGATTGTTAAATTATTCATATTCTACTGCTCACTAATGTAAATGTCGTAGAAGAAAAATTAACATAAATTGATACTAACTGATTCATCGATATGTAAGGAAGAAGACATAAAATTTCTCATAATGTACTTTTTTTTTTTTTTTGTTTCTTAAAAATTTTAGTTTATGGTAGCATAAAATAGCTTAACATTGCCTTCTACTAAACATAATACAACACTTTACAAGCCCGCACAGGTTGATTTATTTGGAGTATCTGAAATCGTTCTACGACATTTTGAACTCAATTTTGACACTTTTGAATCTATTCGGGATCTTTACGCCAGAGTTTGTGTTATTATGGAGTTTCACATCCCGTTAAAAAACTTTACAATAGTTGTGGCACGTATTTTAAGACTTTTTGGAGGTTCTTCGTTGTTCGAAAATAAGGGGCAACTATGTACTCATCAAAAAATTATCTTGATTAAGCACGAATCTTGAGGCAAAATCAAGTTGGAAAATTCCGGAATTAAATCAATGTTAAAAAATACAAACCCATTCGGCTCAATTTAGCAAACTTATAGTTGAACTAAACATCTTCAAAAATACAAACCCAATGACACTAAATTTGACTCAATCTGATCCCTAATGGGTCCAAATCGAAGACTCGAAGCACATTTGGATAGTTCAAATCATAAATTGGATTATCAAACAATTTTCAAACATAACATGCTTATAGTCGAATCAAGCGGCTCAATGAGACGAATCCAACAAGCCCAGACCGTCGAATTCTGAAATCATTAAGACATTCAAGTAAATAGTCCATAATCAAAGGGATCAATATCAATCATCCATTCAAACTTATAGTCGAACTGAACGTCTCAAAAATACGAGCCCAACGACACTAAATTTGACTCCATGAGGCCAAACGGGTCCAAATCAATGACCCGAAGTGCATTTGGAAAGTTCAAACTATAAATTGGATGATCAAATGATTTCCAAACATGACATGCTTATAGTCAAATCGAGCGGCTCAAAGAGAAAAATCCAATAAGCCAAAGATCACCAATATCTGATATCATTAAGACATTCAAATGCCGAGTAAACAATCCACAATCAAAGAGATCAATATCGGTCGTCCATTCAAACTTACAATCCATAATCATACTTATAGTCAAATTGAACGTCTCGAAAATATGAATCCAACAACACTAAATTTGACTCAATCTGAGCCCATATCGGTCCAAATCGAATACCTGAAGTGTATTTGGAAAGTTCAAACCATAAATTGGATGATCAAACAATTTCCAAGTGTGTCATGCTTATAGACGAATCAAGCGGCTCGATGAGACAAATCCAACGAGACAAAGATCGCAAAATTCTGCTATCATTAAGACATTCAAATGCCCAATAAAAAGGTCCATGATCAAAGGGATCGATATCGGTCGTCCATTCAAACTTAAAGTCCACAATCAAACTTATAGTCGAACTGAACATCTCGAAAATACGAATCCAACGATAGTAATTTTGACTTAATTTGAGCCCAAATGGATCCAAATCGACTACCCGAAGCGCATTTGGAAAGTTAAAACCTTAAATTGGATGACTAAATGATTTCCAAGCGTGTCATGTGTTGACCTTGATTTTCGCTCGAGCACTTTTGATCGACTTGATTAGATCTCGTCGAGCTCGATCTGAGCTCGAATTAACCCGGGTAATTTGTTTTGACTGCGACGAGTCTAATCTGATCCAAATTGATTTCAACTTGAGTTTAATTTGATCAATTGAGCCTAGCCTGATTTTAGACCTAGCCAATTTGAGCCAATTTGCATCCGATCCCAACTCAAATTAGCCTAAATTAATTCTAATCAAATCCTAAACTACTTTCTAATAAATTTGAATTTGATTTCCTAAATCCGGAAATGGCCTCAACGGTATTGATTTTTTTTCAAAATTTGGATTCTGCCGCGGCTGCAGGCTTCAGTCGCGTGAGTCCTCGAATGAGCAGTCGATTCGAGCGACTTTAGGCAGAAGCAGACTGGCGCAATGCCATTTTTTCGGTGTCTTCGAGCAGAGCAGAACGTCAGGAGACGTTTAGAAGTCTCGGGGAAGCCTTCAGCTAGGGCACCGAACTTGCCCCTCCTCTGTCCCAGCTCTCCCACTTCCGATCTCTCCCTCTCTCGGTTCCAAGAGCCGGATTCCCCTCTCCCTCTTCGCCTCTCCTCTGTTCGGACCAAGACAGGAAGCCCGACGCCGGCCTCCTAGCCTCCCTGTTCGCGAAACCTGTCGCCTCCTCCCTCTCTGTCATTCTCGGTCGGCACCAACACGAGGAGCCGAAGCCCCCACTCTTTGCTCCCGCTCAATTTCGCGAAGCCCTGGGAAGGCCGACGCGCCGCCCAGACCAAACCCGGACGCCTCTTTGCAAGGGAACCCGACGCCTCCAGCCAAGGCCTGTCCGACCTCCTCCTGCCCCTGTCCGACCCCAGCCAGGACTGAGCTCGACGGTAGCCTCCCGATCTCCCTCCGACGAGCCTTCTCCCTCTCCCTGCTTTGCACGATTCCGAATCCTCCTGGACGGGCCTGCTCCGTTGCCTCTAGCCGATCCTCACCTCCCTCACGTGGAAGTTGAGCCTGACGCCATCGACGCACCTTGGCCGTTTCTTTGCAAGGTGAGTATCTCTCTCCCTTTCTCTTCTCCCTACTAATTTCTCTACTTTCCATCTTTATCCTTCTTCTTCTTTTCTTTCTTTTCTTACCCTTCTTCCTTCATGTCCTTATTTCATTGGAATGTGATTGGAATGGTTGGATTCCTATTAAGTTGAGTTTGGTACAGCATTCACTATCACTGCTCATTATTTTTGTTTGTTATATTTATTTGGATTTGTGCTTGGTCTCTTGTGATGACTTCATTCCCTATTCATTTGCTAAAAATCTGAATTTAGAGTATGGGTTTGCAGTATTTCGCCTTGAAATGTATCTTCTATGGAATGAGCTGATTGCTTAAAAGGTGATCTGAAGTATTCTGGAGGGATTCTTAGTGAATTTAGACATCATTGGTTGATGTTTACTTTAATAGACTAGTGTTTAAGGAAACATGAGCAAAGCATGTATCTTCCTTTCTGTTCTGTTTATATATAAATTTGAATGTGATTGTTTCTTTACCCATCGTTTCTTCTTCCGCCCTCATCCGTTGCTTGTAGATTTAATACTACTTCATGATTGAGTTGCATAAATCATGAATAGTCTTGTGTAGATTGCTTAGTTGAGTTCAATTAGTAAGTGTTTAAATCATGATTTTCATGTTAGCTTGTTTTAGATGACTTTGTAAGCATTGCACTTTAAGCGTTTGATGAAATATCCTTTAAAGAAAATCATGACAGTTAGTTGGTGATTCATGAAACATATGAAGCTTTTTAATCAAGTGTTTGGTGGAACACCACTAGAGGAAGAATACTTGATTTCATTAGGGAATTTGGATTGGTATCATGAATGTTTGACTTTATATTTTGATTTGGTGAAAATATAATATGAGGTAATACTTTGTGCTTATGTGTAATCCATGTCTTCATTGCTCATCACTTCACTCCAGGGCTTTGGTAGGATTTCATTTTGAATATTATATTAAATTATATTTTCTCTGTTAACAAGATATTTTGTTATAAGTAAAACCTAGCATGAAATGTGTAGTAAGTGGGTAACTCCATTCTATGTTGTTCGCATGTATTGGTTGGATGTGATATCATGGATATATTGGGTTTCATACTATGTGAGGTTTGGTAGCTTTATTGGATAACTTAGATCATCCTATTTCTCGAGTACCAATACATGCAAAATTGAGGCATGAAAGTATTTGTTAATGTTATAAAAGTATTCATGTATGATGCCTTCGCCATCTTCTCTTATTATCTAGTTTTACTAAGACATTTGGTCATCAAGTGATGTTTTAATGTTTTCAAGGAAGGATGTAATCACTATTAGCCATAGGTAGTCTCATGAATAGTATACTAAAGAGTATATTGGCTCATGCTATTTGGAGGATAAAGTTATTTATTTGATATGTATGCAGAACCTATGCTTATTCATTACCATTCTTATGTGATAAATGATTTGAAATCTCATATTTAAGTTGTTAAAGATCATGGAAGATCATGTTGATCTTCACCGAAGCATGCATGCGAGGTACTTTGAGATGAAAGCTCTATGAGCGTGTTTTATGTGAAGGTTCCATAAGTTATCTCATGTTTAAGAATCGATGGCTTGCTTTGCTACCTCCTTCATTGATCTTGAATCCTTAGTTTTATATTTCTTATATGTAACTTTAACATCACATGCAAGCCACTTGATAAACATTGTTGAAAGAGGGTCATCATTGTTCTGTTTGTATAGAAATCTAATATAGTTCTTTTCTTATTGAGATCTCCCCAAATGCATCTTACATGTGTTATCAACCATGGTAAGAATAAGATAGGTTATGAGCACCTTTTATGGATTTCTTTCTTTATCATATGTAAAGGAGTTTTTTTTTTAGAAGCATGATAACTTCACTGTTTGTTTCCAAACTATGTTGGCAAAAGGAAATCTATTTGGTATTGACAAAGTTTGGGGTTTGCTCATTGTTATGTTTCTGATAAAAATTGTTTATGGAGAATAGTCTTTCAAATTTTTTTTAGCTAACTTCAAGTATTTCTATTGTTCCTTAGTTCTTCCATAGATAAATTTTGAGATATAAGTAAAAGTGGCATACTAATTTGGACAAATTTGAGCGTTTGAAAAGGATCTTTGTTGTGAAACTCATGTTTATTTATGAATCATCATATGATAAGGAGAGGTAGTAAAAGCCATGTAGATTTCTTAACAAAAATATGCATATAGAAATATCTTTGATGAGCTTTGGGTGGATTATTTTGTAACAATTTCAAAAAAAGTATGAGTGTGGAAATTTCATGGTATTTTATGTGTACAAACATCAGCTTTTGTTTTAGCTTACCGAATGGAGTTTTGTAAACTCCTCTCATTGGTTTCGTGAAAGAAAAGTGCATATTTTTTTTGTGGTTTTTGGCTTTCAAATTGCTGTTGGAAACTGTTAAGTGCGAATTTTTGCCATCTCGAGGTCCCAAACTACTTTGGTAACATAATGCATGCAGATTTTTTGTTGTTTTTGGCTTCCGGATGGTTGTAGGAAGTAGATACATGCAGATTTTCAATTGTTTTATGCTCCAAATCGATTAGTAGACAAGTTAGATGCAAATTTTTCATTAGTCTTGTGCCTCGAATTGATTTAGAGAATAGCTAGATGCACATTCTCATTTGTTTCGTGCCCCGAACTACTTTTGTAAAACAAGTCTTGGAGAATGTTCATATGCTTGCTTCTTTTTGTAAGGATTTTTGAACTCGTTGGAATTATTGAGGCATCTTTTGAATACATACGTCATTCTCAAAGTAAGCAATAGATTTATGTTCCTCTTGTGGTAATGCATCGAATGCTTGTTTGCCCTTTTTGAGTTATGATTGGTTGGGAGAATCTTACATGTGTTGCAAATTTATTTCATTAGTGAAGCTTAGAGAATATATTAAATGATTGTGAGCTTTGTATCTTGTTAGTTGTCATGAAATCATATCATTAGCATTTGACATTGGCAAGAATTAATGTTGTGAGAGCATAAACTTTATCATATGAAAAAAGTAGTCCAAAGCATGAATTGTTATAAACTTTATCATTCTCCAAATTATATATTTGTAAGTTTCTTTTGGATACTTGTTGACATGCACTATGTAGGATTTATTTTGTGATAGAAAAGCTTTGAAAGATGGTTTCTATTCAAATTGATATACATATATGTGGTGTTGGGAAGGTTATCAAAAGTGTTTTGTTCATCGTTGGATGTTGTTTTATATTGAAATATTTTCGAGAATGGTTTCGTACTAGAAAGATTTTGTCAAGTATTTTTGCATCGAGAAGTTTTATCACGAGCTTTTACAAATTGTTTTATATTAAGATTTTCGTAATTTTGTTTTTCTTGTGAGGATTTCTTGATGAAGGGCTTTATGATTCCTATTCATTAAGAAATTCTCATAAACTACCCCACTCCAAATGAAATGAGGTGCTTGATTATGGGTTGTCGGGTAGAATTTTTGTGTCAAAACAAAATGAAAAGAAAAAGTGATTTTGGGTAGATAGCTTTTGGGAAGTTTTGTGTAGTAGTTCATTTAGGGGTTCTTGTGAACTATTTTGAAATCTATAATGTTGTGGGTAGATTTATTTAGTAGGGTTCTCTTCGTGTCTTTTGGAAGTGAGTGAGGCTTTCTCATTTGGGTCAGATTCTCTTGGTAGTCCTTTCCAAAAAATGAGTTTTGGAGATTTGAAGCTTAAGGAGCTTTGTGTTGGAGGGTGGGTAGTGTCCTTTGGAGCAAGGTACTCCCTACTCGAGCTAGTTTTCTTTAGTGTTGACTTCTAACAATACATGGAATGTTGAACGAATATAAAATAAAGAGAGTCTAGATTTTGGAGTTGAGTTTTAGAGGTTGGTTTCCCTTAGTTGTCATAGACTTTGCTTGGAGAGTCTTGTGGGTAGAGGTTTAAACATATCAAGTGCCTCATTTGGATTGTGGGAACAATAAAGGGCATTGTTGATATAATAGGAGGCACTTGACTTCTACGAAGTGTGTCCAATAACAACAATGCCTACATCCCTTTTATTTGTAATTTTTTTCATTCTTTTCTTTTTTACTGCTTTGCTATAAATTCCTAAACCTAGTGACACATGTACGAGAGTCCTAAATGTTAGAAAATAAACCTCCTTTCATCCCTACAACTTTAGTGACACATAAGGACAAAAATTAAGGACCGAGTCTTAGAAGATATAGACTTAGGATGCATGCTCCCTGTAGGGTAGAGATATCAAAACTAAACTTAGCGACACGTCTTCTTAGGTTTAGCCTTTTCTTTCTTTAATCCACTAATAATCAACCAACAATTTATAACCTAACTCTTAAAATGTGTTAAAATTCTTAATTCTTAATCAAGTTATTATTAACATTTATAATTATTAAACTATAAGTCTAAAACATGAACTTAAACCAATTCTAACTAATATAATAATTAATCCTTAACCAATCTAAAATCTAAAAGATGTAGATTTTATTAGGGATTAAATTACAAATTAAGATTCATTAGGATAAGAGACTCCTAAATATCAAACCTTAGACTAACCTTTATAAAATCAATCAACAAACCCCTTAATACATAACAACCACCCCAGAAGTGAAGTTTATTGGATGGACTACTCCGGGCTGCGGGGCTAAGTGTCCTAAGGAGGCCTGGTTCCTCGAGCCTGGTGGCACAACGCCACGAATGGATCCAACGGGGTGTTAAAATTTAAAATTAATTTCTTAATTGGTTTAAGTCAAACCCTAATTGATAATAAACCACCTAATTCATCTTTCTTTCTAATTTATAACCAACTAAATAATTCAACAAAAATTGGTTATCACTGGGTAACCCAGGCCTACGAGGCTATTAAGTTAGCCCAAGGAGGGTGAAATAAACCTCACGGCCTCGGTGTGAAACAAAGGTGGTAATCGATCAAATTCTAAAACTAAAAATATCTAAAATTAATCCTAAATTATTAATATTTCAACTTCAATTAAAATCTCCCTTTTTGCCTTCTAACAAATCAAATACAAACAATTCTAACTAAATCATCCTACATAGGATCTATCCAAAACTACACAGCCCACACACACACGTTAGATTTGTTTGGGTTAGGACACGACTTCTAGCCCTAGGTTAGGCTGACATTTTCTTTTGCTGTTCAGTGTTTACTACATGCACATATTCTATAGATGCTTTCTTTATATATTTCCTGTCAGTTATATTATTTTATTTACATGCATTTCTTTTCTGAACGGCATCTACGCTCATTTGTATATTTCTCTCTTATCTTATATTGCGAGGTACATCGGAGCTTGATGATCGGGAATTAAACAGGAGCATTCGCTTTGGAACTTTTAAGTGGCCGCGCCACAATCTGGACTTGCTTGCTTTTAGCTTTTAAGTGGCAGCGCCACAGTCAGGTATAACCTCTGCAACTTGTAAAGCAAATTTCTTATAATTATATATCGGAACTGCTACACTCCACACACAATTTGTTGATAGGTATTCTAGCATGTGTAGGTAGCCAGCCATAGGGTAGTTCACTAACGAAGCTTTGGCCCTATAGGTCAAAGCTTGCCCCCTTCTGTGAGCCCTAGAGACCATTAGGGTCATTTAGGCCTGTAGAGTAGGCCACCTATTATGCCGGTTGGCATCGTTGTTTTCCCACACGAAGTGGGCATCGTTGTTTTTCTGCTAGGACTTTGGCCTTTTCCGGTTTTGGGTACGATACCCTCCCCCCTTTTTTTTCTTTCTTTCTGTGAGCCTTAGAGACCATTAGGGTCATTTAGGCCTGTAGAGTAGGCCACCTACTCGTGCCATTGGGCATCGCTGCTTTCCCACACGAAGTGGGCATGACTCTGATGATTTTCTGTGCGGGTATCTTGCCTGAAGGATACCCTTAGGGTGTGTTTATTTATTTTTTCTGTACTCTGGATGTCATGCATATGTTCTTAAACACCTTTTGCCATAATGCACCTCACTTACATGCATGCATTGCATTAGTGGACCTAAGGAACTTTCTTACTCGTGCATTTGTTTCATGCATCATTAACAACGTTAGATATGTTCGTTTGCATATTGTAGAGTCCTTGATTTAATTCTTTTGAACTGCAAATCCTTGATTCCTTAGGATAAACCCTTCCCATCTTGCATACATGTAGGACGGTTGGTTGTGCTTAGGATTTTAGCTGGCTTCCTTTTTCAGGCAAGGAATAAGTCCAGATTGCATCAGCTAGGTCGTAGATGCTAGTGTTGTGTGTACAACACTACATCTTTTATAGATTTAGGGTCTAAAGGTGAGGGGTACGAGTGTACTTCTATACACCTTAATAGTGGGTGAGTTCTCCATTCTTTCGGAGACTATAAATCCTGCCTATCCGCGTCACATAGATGACGCCACCTCCTTCCTTCTCTCGTGCATGTATGAGTGCAGTGTCTTCTCTTCTTTTTCCTCAGTTTTCACTTCCTCGGACCAGCCGAATGTTGACTGAACCATGCATGATTGATTAAACCAAGTTGGGACCTTCTTTCTCTTTGATTAGGAAAGCCTAGAAATTCCCTTGCACTAAACCCATTCAGAGAAGATAATCTAACATCCTTAATCGAGAGTTTTCTTAGACCAAGGTCTAAGATGTAATTAACTACGGGGGCTTGCGCCCGTAGGAAACCGATCCCCACAATCAAATAAACCTCATTCGAGCTGATGTATCGAATGGGGGAAATCTCGTGAATTTAGGGTTATAGATATTATTATCCATCAAGGTGTGTAGGTGAAAGCCCGCTATTCTCCATGGCTAATCGTATCTATAACTCCATCTGCTCTTCCATCGGCCTGCTTGTGCCGGGTGTAAAGGCTTACGACCATTTTGTCCTACGGGATAGTGTGATCGTGCTCTTTGCATTCGAACCACACGAGCGGAATCCTTTCGGAGACCCACAGATTTCTGGCGACCACGGTGGGACAGGTTTCTCTCTCCATCTTCGGATGTTAAATTATCTTCTCTTGTGTGCACTCCGGGTTTGGTGCTCTTTAGATTAGGTTCTTCCTACTCTTAGATAGGATCCTTTTCTTAGTTAGGTTCCCTTCTTGGCTAGGCTTTCCCCTAGCTTTGGTCCATTTCCTTCCGGCCTTTTAGGCTATTTCATACCCTATCAAATTCTCTTCTTTCCGTCGGGTTTTGTGTTCACTCGACTCTCTCACTCTTAGATCGTCGAGTAGACTCCGGCACCTTCCTACCTTTCGTAGGTACTTGATGCCTAAGGGTGGATTCGTTGTTGATAGTAGTTCAGATGAGGAAGGAGATTTCCGACGTCAGATTACTAGCAAGCAACTTATTCCCCATCAAATGTGTGGAATTAGAGTCGAGGATTCCCACCAAAAATCTTATGACACTTCTTCCACTAGTGTTTGTTGTCAGCTATAGACATGCAAACCTTCCTACCTCCTATAAATATTCCTTTGTATTCGTATTCCTTGAAAGGATTCTTCTTACTTTTCAGCAGTCTGTGTGGCCACGACGATTTGTCCTCTACCACATGATGTTCGCTTCGAAGAGTATAAGGTTATCTTTAAAAGGGATACACTAAGATGTTGTAGAGATTCTTGTCCTTGTATTTGTGTACACCAATCATATTGGTGCTAACACAAAACCCTTGATTTTGTCCCTCCTTTGTGAAAGATTGTTCTACCCATTTTTGCTTGTCACCTAAAGCGTGGTCTGGGATAACAAAACCAATAAGTTAAACCCCTATTTTTAGAG
The DNA here is from genome assembly GCA_016618105.1 of Dendrobium huoshanense. Taxonomy (NCBI): domain Eukaryota; kingdom Viridiplantae; phylum Streptophyta; class Magnoliopsida; order Asparagales; family Orchidaceae; genus Dendrobium; species Dendrobium huoshanense. The sequence goes on along the minus strand of CM028359.1, from coordinate 19,978,469 downwards.
GTGATACTGGGTCCATGCCCACCTACGCTAGTCAGGTATGGAGATGTTGATCCACTATCCCTATTTAAATTTCTTTCTTCTATCAGTCATGATTCGAGAGTTGTTTTACCCAGTTTCGCTTGTCACCCCAAGCGTGGTTTGGGATACCAAAACTAATAATTTCAAATCCACTTTCTATAGGTGATACTGGGTCCATACCCACTTGTGGTAGTCAGGTGTGGTGATGTTGATCCGATGTCCCTAATTTAAATCTATTTCTCAGAGGTGATACTGGGTCCATACCCACCTAGGTTAATTAGGTGTGGTGTGGTAGATCCAATATCCTTAATCTCAAACCCACTTTCTATAGGTGATACTGGGTCCATGCCCACCTGTGTTAGTTAGGTATGGTAATGTTGATCCATTATCCCCATTTAAGTTTTCTTCTCCTATCAGTTGTGATACGATAGTTGTTCTTCCCTTGTCACTTATACATATCCCTCTGTATAAATATAACTCCAAAGGATCTCTTCTTTTTTTTCGGCAGTCCGTGGCCACGACGATTTGTCCTCTACTGCGTGATGTTCGTCATGCAAAGTATGAGATTATCCTTAGTAGTTGTATGTAAATACGCCGTAGGGTGTTTGTACTTGCACTCATGCCCCCCAATCGCTCCGGTGTTGTGGCATGAAGTCTCTTTTTCAGTCCCCTTTGAGGGTTGACTTTCCCCAGTTTCACTTGTCACCTTCAAGTATGGTCTGGGATATCAAAACTACTAACTCAAATCTCTACAGAATGTGACACTGGGTCCATCATTGATCTGTATTAGTCAAATGTAGTGATGTTGATCCATTGTCACTATATGAATTTTTCTACAAATTTTGTTGTGATCTTTGTGCTCCTCAGTTCATTCATATGAGTTGAATGTGGCCTGGGTCACCAAAGCCAATGTCTCATTTCTTTACGAATCCTGTTTATAATATTTCTTTCTCCCCAGTTTTATTCATGTGGCGAATATGGCCTGGGTTATCAAAGCCAACAATATATTCCTCTTTTGATTGTTCCAGTTATTAAAAGATATTTCATACTAGCGGTAACTCATGGATATGGTAAACATTCCCTCTACCGTGTGTTATTGTCGACAGTGTGGAAAATACTTAATCTATAACTGTGAATATGATATGAAAACAAATGGAATATGATGTTAAAAAAGAGGGAAGCTCTCAGTTGAGTAGAATCGGTTGTCTTTGTCACAAGTAGAACCCGGTTCTATACTTCAAGAGCCCAAAATCCCTCAAAATTCTCTTCTTTTTCTCTCCTTAAAACATTATGTTGATTGCTTAGGAGATACCCATATATTCATTTCTTCAATTATGGTTGTTCACTTATAACGGAGATGTTTTCCCTCCCCTATGATGCGATACATCTTGTTTTGGATGTCAACATCATTCTTTAGTGGATTTTGATCTTCTAGTAGAAAGTCAATCCCCTACCTCCTTTAGCAACATAATTTCCCATTAAGAGTTTACCCTTAGCTACAAGGGTGGCCTTTTTGGATATGTAGATGTTGCTTGCACTTCTCACAGGGTCCCATCAGTTAGCATGGTTGTTACCACTGTGATTTCTTCTAGTGATCATTGATCCTTAATATGATTGTGGTTCTTAGCGGCAAGTGTGTCCCCTTGTCACTTCTGTCGCTCTTTCCTTTGATATGATGTTATTCTTTCTACTTGGTTGTTTGTATGTTCCTCCTTTTGAGAGAGACATACATCAGTTGATTACTTCATGTTATATATGATTTCATTTTACCTAAAGAGATTTTACTTGTATTTTGATTACTCATGAACACGACGATTTGTCCTCTACCATGTGGTAACTAAGATATAAGACTAAGATTTCTTAGGTGAGGAATTACTTACCTCTTCGTTGTTCTCACATCACCGCGCACATGTGCGTTGGGGGATTGTTGAGTTTTCGCTTTGTTCTACTGACAGACCTATGGTCGGGTAGAGACTTCGCTGTTTCGGGGCCTATGGCCGAGCGGAGATGTTTTCTTTCTTTCCCTTCACCGACGGACCTATGGTCGGGTGATTGTTGAGCTTACCTTTATTCTGCCGGCAGACCTATGGTCGGGTAGAGACTTTGCTGTTTCGGGGCCTATGGCCGAGCAAAGGTGGATCTTTCCTCTTCATTCTATCGCCAGACCTATGGCCAGATAGATGTTGAGCTTCCCGTTTTGTCCCATCGACAGACCTATGGTCGGGTGGACATCGGGCTTTTGGTTGGTTACCCGACAGAGTCCCTGGGGGGTACACTTCACCACCTCTTCATTCCCCATGTTTCCTTTTACCTGTTAGGGGGTTGTTGAGTTTTCGCTTTCTTCTACCGACAGACCTATGGTCGGGTAGAGACCTCGCTGTTTCGGGGCCTATGGCCGAGCGAGGATGCTTCTTTTCTTTTTCACCGACAGACCGATGGTCGGGTGACCTTTCTTCTACCGACAGACCTATGGTCGGGTAGGAACCTCGCTGTTTCGGGGCCTATGGCCGAGCGAGTGTACTTCTGTTTCTCTTCACCGCCAGACCTATGGTCGGGTGACCTTTCTTCTACCGACAGACCTATGGTCGGGTAGAGACCTCGCTGTTTCGGGGCCTATGGCCGAGCAAGGGTGTTTCCTCTCTTTTCCACCGGCAGACCTATGGTCGGGTGACTGTTCTCTTACCGACAGACCTATGGTCGGGTAGGAACCTCGCTGTTTCAGGGCCTATGGCCGAGCGAGTGTGCTCTCTTTCTTCACCGGCAGACCTATGGTCGGGTGACTGTTCTTCTACCGGCAGACCTATGGTCGGGTAGGGACTTTGCTGTTTCGGGGCCTATGGCCGAGCGAAGATGATTGTTGAATTCCCTTCTCCTCGCATCATATTAAACATGTGCTTTGGATGATCGTTGAATTCCATCTTGTTCTTTGTGAGCTTGTTTCAATTCTACTCATGTGAACATGAGACTTCTCTTCTCCTATTCTGCCACTTTGGTTGGGCAGATAGTTGAGCTGCTTTTTTTTTGACTCTCACTTGTTGATCTAGTTTTGTTACTCGACCCTAGGGTTGTATCTTCCTAGATGTAGGAAGGTCAACGCCAACACGTACGGTTCACTTGTTGTTCGCCGCACCTGTTGGGGGTCCGTTTGTTGACCTTGATTTTCGCTCGAGCACTTTTGATCGACTTGATTAGATCTCGTCGAGCTCGATCTGAGCTCGAATTAACCCGGGTAATTTGTTTTGACTGCGACGAGTCTAATCTGATCCAAATTGATTTCAACTTGAGTTTAATTTGATCAATTGAGCCTAGCCTGATTTTAGACCTAGCCAATTTGAGCCAATTTGCATCCGATCCCAACTCAAATTAGCCTAAATTAATTCTAATCAAATCCTAAACTACTTTCTAATAAATTTGAATTTGATTTCCTAAATCCGGAAATGGCCTCAACGGTATTGATTTTTTTTCAAAATTTGGATTCTGCCGCGGCTGCAGGCTTCAGTCGCGTGAGTCCTCGAACGAGCAGTCGATTCGAGCGACTTTAGGCAGAAGCAGACTGGCGCAATGCCATTTTTCGGTGTCTTCGAGCAGAGCAGAACGTCAGGAGACGTTTAGAAGTCTCGGGGAAGCCTTCAGCTAGGGCACCGAACTTGCCCCTCCTCTGTCCCAGCTCTCCCACTTCCGATCTCTCCCTCTCTCGGTTCCAAGAGCCGGATTCCCCTCTCCCTCTTCGCCTCTCCTCTGTTCGGACCAAGACAGGAAGCCCGACGCCGGCCTCCTAGCCTCCCTGTTCGCGAAACCTGTCGCCTCCTCCCTCTCTGTCATTCTCGGTCGGCACCAACACGAGGAGCCGAAGCCCCCACTCTTTGCTCCCGCTCAATTTCGCGAAGCCCTGGGAAGGCCGACGCCGCCCAGACCAAACCCGGACGCCTCTTTGCAAGGGAACCCGACGCCTCCAGCCAAGGCCTGTCCGACCTCCTCCTGCCCCTGTCCGACCCCAGCCAGGACTGAGCTCGACGGTAGCCTCCCGATCTCCCTCCGACGAGCCTTCTCCCTCTCCCTGCTTTGCACGATTCCGAATCCTCCTGGACGGGCCTGCTCCGTTGCCTCTAGCCGATCCTCACCTCCCTCACGTGGAAGTTGAGCCTGACGCCATCGACGCACCTTGGCCGTTTCTTTGCAAGGTGAGTATCTCTCTCCCTTTCTCTTCTCCCTACTAATTTCTCTACTTTCCATCTTTATCCTTCTTCTTCTTTTCTTTCTTTTCTTACCCTTCTTCCTTCATGTCCCTTATTTCATTGGAATGTGATTGGAATGGTTGGATTCCTATTAAGTTGAGTTTGGTACAGCATTCACTATCACTGCTCATTATTTTGTTTTGTTATATTTATTTGGATTTGTGCTTGGTCTCTTGTGATGACTTCATTCCCTATTCATTTGCTAAAAATCTGAATTTAGAGTATGGGTTTGCAGTATTTCGCCTTGAAATGTATCTTCTATGGAATGAGCTGATTGCTTAAAAGGTGATCTGAAGTATTCTGGAGGGATTCTTAGTGAATTTAGACATCATTGGTTGATGTTTACTTTAATAGACTAGTGTTTAAGGAAACATGAGCAAAGCATGTATCTTCCTTTCTGTTTATATATAAATTTGAATGTGATTGTTTCTTTACCCATCGTTTCTTCTTCCGCCCTCATCCGTTGCTTGTAGATTTAATACTACTTCATGATTGAGTTGCATAAATCATGAATAGTCTTGTGTAGATTGCTTAGTTGAGTTCAATTAGTAAGTGTTTAAATCATGATTTTCATGTTAGCTTGTTTTAGATGACTTTGTAAGCATTGCACTTTAAGCGTTTGATGAAATATCCTTTAAAGAAAATCATGACAGTTAGTTGGTGATTCATGAAACATATGAAGCTTTTTAATCAAGTGTTTGGTGGAACACCACTAGAGGAAGAATACTTGATTTCATTAGGGAATTTGGATTGGTATCATGAATGTTTGACTTTATATTTTGATTTGGTGAAAAGATAATATGAGGTAATACTTTGTGCTTATGTGTAATCCCATGTCTTCATTGCTCATCACTTCACTCCAGGGCTTTTGGTAGGATTTCATTTTGAATATTATATTAAATTATATTTTCTCTGTTAACAAGATATTTTGTTATAAGTAAAACCTAGCATGAAATGTGTAGTAAGTGGGTAACTCCATTCTATGTTGTTCGCATGTATTGGTTGGATGTGATATCATGGATATATTGGGTTTCATACTATGTGAGGTTTGGTAGCTTTATTGGATAACTTAGATCATCCTATTTCTCGAGTACCAATACATGCAAAATTGAGGCATGAAAGTATTTGTTAATGTTATAAAAGTATTCATGTATGATGCCTTCGCCATCTTCTCTTATTATCTAGTTTTACTAAGACATTTGGTCATCAAGTGATGTTTTAATGTTTTCAAGGAAGGATGTAATCACTATTAGCCATAGGTAGTCTCATGAATAGTATACTAAAGAGTATATTGGCTCATGCTATTTGGAGGATAAAGTTATTTATTTGATATGTATGCAGAACCTATGCTTATTCATTACCATTCTTATGTGATAAATGATTTGAAATCTCATATTTAAGTTGTTAAAGATCATGGAAGATCATGTTGATCTTCACCGAAGCATGCATGCGAGGTACTTTGAGATGAAAGCTCTATGAGCGTGTTTTATGTGAAGGTTCCATAAGTTATCTCATGTTTAAGAAATCGATGGCTTGCTTTGCTACCTCCTTCATTGATCTTGAATCCTTAGTTTTATATTTCTTTATGTAGCTTTAACATCACATGCAAGCCACTTGATAAACATTGTTGAAAGAGGGTCATCATTGTTCTGTTTGTATAGAAATCTAATATAGTTCTTTTCTTATTGAGATCTCCCCAAATGCATCTTACATGTGTTATCAACCATGGTAAGAATAAGATAGGTTATGAGCACCTTTTATGGATTTCTTTCTTTATCATATGTAAAGGAGTTTTTTTTTTAGAAGCATGATAACTTCACTGTTTGTTTCCAAACTATGTTGGCAAAAGGAAATCTATTTGGTATTGACAAAGTTTGGGGTTTGCTCATTGTTATGTTTCTGATAAAAATTGTTTATGGAGAATAGTCTTTCAAATTTTTTTAGCTAACTTCAAGTATTTCTATTGTTCCTTAGTTCTTCCATAGATAAATTTTGAGATATAAGTAAAAGTGGCATACTAATTTGGACAAATTTGAGCGTTTGAAAAGGATCTTTGTTGTGAAACTCATGTTTATTTATGAATCATCATATGATAAGGAGAGGTAGTAAAAGCCATGTAGATTTCTTAACAAAAATATGCATATAGAAATATCTTTGATGAGCTTTGGGTGGATTATTTTGTAACAATTTCAAAAAAAGTATGAGTGTGGAAATTTCATGGTATTTTATGTGTACAAACATCAGCTTTTGTTTTAGCTTACCGAATGGAGTTTTGTAAACTCCTCTCATTGGTTTCGTGAAAGAAAAGTGCATATTTTTTTGTGGTTTTTGGCTTTCAAATTGCTGTTGGAAACTGTTAAGTGCGAATTTTTGCCATCTCGAGGTCCCAAACTACTTTGGTAACATAATGCATGCAGATTTTTGTTGTTTTTGGCTTCCGGATGGTTGTAGGAAGTAGATACATGCAGATTTTCAATTGTTTTATGCTCCAAATCGATTAGTAGACAAGTTAGATGCAAATTTTTCATTAGTCTTGTGCCTCGAATTGATTTAGAGAATAGCTAGATGCACATTCTCATTTGTTTCGTGCCCCGAACTACTTTTGTAAAACAAGTCTTGGAGAATGTTCATATGCTTGCTTCTTTTTGTAAGGATTTTTGAACTCGTTGGAATTATTGAGGCATCTTTTGAATACATACGTCATTCTCAAAGTAAGCAATAGATTTATGTTCCTCTTGTGGTAATGCATCGAATGCTTGTTTGCCCTTTTTGAGTTATGATTGGTTGGGAGAATCTTACATGTGTTGCAAATTTATTTCATTAGTGAAGCTTAGAGAATATATTAAATGATTGTGAGCTTTGTATCTTGTTAGTTGTCATGAAATCATATCATTAGCATTTGACATTGGCAAGAATTAATGTTGTGAGAGCATAAACTTTATCATATGAAAAAAGTAGTCCAAAGCATGAATTGTTATAAACTTTATCATTCTCCAAATTATATATTTGTAAGTTTCTTTTGGATACTTGTTGACATGCACTATGTAGGATTTATTTTGTGATAGAAAAGCTTTGAAAGATGGTTTCTATTCAAATTGATATACATATATGTGGTGTTGGGAAGGTTATCAAAAGTGTTTTGTTCATCGTTGGATGTTGTTTTATATTGAAATATTTTCGAGAATGGTTTCGTACTAGAAAGATTTTGTCAAGTATTTTTGCATCGAGAAGTTTTATCACGAGCTTTTACAAATTGTTTTATATTAAGATTTTCGTAATTTTGTTTTTCTTGTGAGGATTTCTTGATGAAGGGCTTTATGATTCCTATTCATTAAGAAATTCTCATAAACTACCCCACTCCAAATGAAATGAGGTGCTTGATTATGGGTTGTCGGGTAGAATTTTTGTGTCAAAACAAAATGAAAAGAAAAAGTGATTTTGGGTAGATAGCTTTTGGGAAGTTTTGTGTAGTAGTTCATTTAGGGGTTCTTGTGAACTATTTTGAAATCTATAATGTTGTGGGTAGATTTATTTAGTAGGGTTCTCTTCGTGTCTTTTGGAAGTGAGTGAGGCTTTCTCATTTGGGTCAGATTCTCTTGGTAGTCCTTTCCAAAAAATGAGTTTTGGAGATTTGAAGCTTAAGGAGCTTTGTGTTGGAGGGTGGGTAGTGTCCTTTGGAGCAAGGTACTCCCTACTCGAGCTAGTTTTCTTTAGTGTTGACTTCTAACAATACATGGAATGTTGAACGAATATAAAATAAAGAGAGTCTAGATTTTGGAGTTGAGTTTTAGAGGTTGGTTTCCCTTAGTTGTCATAGACTTTGCTTGGAGAGTCTTGTGGGTAGAGGTTTAAACATATCAAGTGCCTCATTTGGATTGTGGGAACAATAAAGGGCATTGTTGATATAATAGGAGGCACTTGACTTCTACGAAGTGTGTCCAATAACAACAATGCCTACATCCCTTTTATTTGTAATTTTTTTCATTCTTTTCTTTTTTACTGCTTTGCTATAAATTCTTAAACCTAGTGACACATGTACGAGAGTCCTAAATGTTAGAAAATAAACCTCCTTTCATCCCTACAACTTTAGTGACACATAAGGACAAAAATTAAGGACCGAGTCTTAGAAGATATAGACTTAGGATGCATGCTCCCTGTAGGGTAGAGATATCAAAACTAAACTTAGCGACACGTCTTCTTAGGTTTAGCCTTTTCTTTCTTTAATCCACTAATAATCAACCAACAATTTATAACCTAACTCTTAAAATGTGTTAAAATTCTTAATTCTTAATCAAGTTATTATTAACATTTATAATTATTAAACTATAAGTCTAAAACATGAACTTAAACCAATTCTAACTAATATAATAATTAATCCTTAACCAATCTAAAATCTAAAAGATGTAGATTTTATTAGGGATTAAATTACAAATTAAGATTCATTAGGATAAGAGACTCCTAAATATCAAACCTTAGACTAACCTTTATAAAATCAATCAACAAACCCCTTAATACATAACAACCACCCCAGAAGTGAAGTTTATTGGATGGACTACTCCGGGCTGCGGGGCTAAGTGTCCTAAGGAGGCCTGGTTCCTCGAGCCTGGTGGCACAACGCCACGAATGGATCCAACGGGGTGTTAAAATTTAAAATTAATTTCTTAATTGGTTTAAGTCAAACCCTAATTGATAATAAACCACCTAATTCATCTTTCTTTCTAATTTATAACCAACTAAATAATTCAACAAAAATTGGTTATCACTGGGTAACCCAGGCCTACGAGGCTATTAAGTTAGCCCCAAGGAGGGTGAAATAAACCTCACGGCCTCGGTGTGAAACAAAGGTGGTAATCGATCAAATTCTAAAACTAAAAATATCTAAAATTAATCCTAAATTATTAATATTTCAACTTCAATTAAAATCTCCCTTTTTGCCTTCTAACAAATCAAATACAAACAATTCTAACTAAATCATCCTACATAGGATCTATCCAAAACTACACAGCCCACACACACGTTAGATTTGTTTGGGTTAGGACACGACTTCTAGCCCTAGGTTAGGCTGACATTTTCTTTTGATGTTCAGTGTTTACTACATGCACATATTCTATAGATGCTTTCTTTATATATTTCCTGTCAGTTATATTATTTTATTTACATGCATTTCTTTTCTGAACGGCATCTACGCTCATTTGTATATTTCTCTCTTATCTTATATTGCGAGGTACATCGGAGCTTGATGATCGGGAATTAAACAGGAGCATTCGCTTTGGAACTTTTAAGTGGCCGCGCCACAATCTGGACTTGCTTGCTTTTAGCTTTTAAGTGGCAGCGCCACAGTCAGGTATAACCTCTGCAACTTGTAAAGCAAATTTCTTATAATTATATATCGGAACTGCTACACTCCACACACAATTTGTTGATAGGTATTCTAGCATGTGTAGGTAGCCAGCCATAGGGTAGTTCACTAACGAAGCTTTGGCCCTATAGGTCAAAGCTTGCCCCCCTTCTGTGAGCCCTAGAGACCATTAGGGTCATTTAGGCCTGTAGACTAGGCCACCTATTATGCCGGTTGGCATCGTTGTTTTCCCACACGAAGTGGGCATCGTTGTTTTTCTGCTAGGACTTTGGCCTTTTCCGGTTTTGGGTACGATACCCCTCCCCCCTTTTTTTTCTTTCTTTCTGTGAGCCTTAAAGACCATTAGGGTCATTTAGGCCTGTAGAGTAGGCCACCTACTCGTGCCATTGGGCATCGCTGCTTTCCCACACGAAGTGGGCATGACTCTGATGATTTTCTGTGCGGGTATCTTGCCTGAAGGATACCCTTAGGGTGTGTTTATTTATTTTTTCTGTACTCTGGATGTCATGCATATGTTCTTAAACACCTTTTGCCATAATGCACCTCACTTACATGCATGCATTGCATTAGTGGACCTAAGGAACTTTCTTACTCGTGCATTTGTTTCATGCATCATTAACAACGTTAGATATGTTCGTTTGCATATTGTAGAGTCCTTGATTTAATTCTTTTGAACTGCAAATCCTTGATTCCTTAGGATAAACCCTTCCCATCTTGCATACATGTAGGACGGTTGGTTGTGCTTAGGATTTTAGCTGGCTTCCTTTTTCAGGCAAGGAATAAGTCCAGATTGCATCAGCTAGGTCGTAGATGCTAGTGTTGTGTGTACAACACTACATCTTTTATAGATTTAGGGTCTAAAGGTGAGGGGTACGAGTGTACTTCTATACACCTTAATAGTGGGTGAGTTCTCCATTCTTTCGGAGACTATAAATCCTGCCTATCCGCGTCACATAGATGACGCCACCTCCTTCCTTCTCTCGTGCATGTATGAGTGCAGTGTCTTCTCTTCTTTTTCCTCAGTTTTCACTTCCTCGGACCAGCCGAATGTTGACTGAACCATGCATGATTGATTAAACCAAGTTGGGACCTTCTTTCTCTTTGATTAGGAAAGCCTAGAAATTCCCTTGCACTAAACCCATTCAGAGAAGATAATCTAACATCCTTAATCGAGAGTTTTCTTAGACCAAGGTCTAAGATGTAATTAACTACGGGGGCTTGCGCCCGTAGGAAACCGATCCCCACAATCAAATAAACCTCATTCGAGCTGATGTATCGAATGGGGGAAATCTCGTGAATTTAGGGTTATAGATATTATTATCCATCAAGGTGTGTAGGTGAAAGCCCGCTATTCTCCATGGCTAATCGTATCTATAACTCCATCTGCTCTTCCATCGGCCTGCTTGTGCCGGGTGTAAAGGCTTACGACCATTTTGTCCTACGGGATAGTGTGATCGTGCTCTTTGCATTCGAACCACACGAGCGGAATCCTTTCGGAGACCCACATCATGCTTATAGATGAATGGAGCGGCTCAATGAGACGAATCGAACTAGACAAAGATCGCCAAATTTTGATATCATTAAAACATTCAAATGCCTACTAAAAAGTCCATGATCAAAGGGATCAATATCAGTCGTCCATTCAAACTTACAATCCATGATCAAACTTACTTTCAAACATATCGTCTCAAAAATATGAACCCAACAAGGCTAAATTTGACTCAATCTGAGCCCAAGTGGGTCCAAATAAAAAATCTGAAGCACATTTGGGAAGTTCAAATCATAAATTGGATGATCAAACGATTTCCAAATATGACATGCTTATAGTTGAATCGAGCGACTCGGCGAGACGAATCCAACGAGCCCAAGATCGCCAAATATTTTGATATCAGTAAGACATTCAAATGCCCAGTAAATAGTTCATGATCAAAGAAATCAATATATGTCGTTTAATCTAACTTACAGTCCACGATCAAACTTATAGTCAATCTGAACGATCTGAAAATATGAACCCAACAATACTAAATTGGACTCAGTTATAGCCCAAGTGGGTCCAAATCGAAGACCTGAAGCGTATTTGGAAAGTTTAAACCATAAATTGGATAACCAAACAATTTTCAAACGTGACATGCTTATAATTGAATTGAGCGGGTTGACAAAATGAATCCAACAAGCCCAATATAGCAAAATTCTGATATCATTAAGACATTCAAATGCCCAATAAATAATCTACAGTCAAAGGAATCAATATCGACTGTTCATTCAAACCACTCCCAACTTTTCCTTAGTCTCCCTCCTATTTATTGGTCATGTCACTCTTAGAAAACTATAAATAAACTCTCATTCCTCATGTAAAAGGAACCCAAACAAGAAAGAGAAGAAAGAGAAGGAAGACAGAGAAACCAAAGTTCTCTTTCCACCGGACTCCTCAACCGCAGATTAACGTCGAACATCTACACTGCCACCAACTGACACCAGACTTCCGCCTGGCCACCGACTGATGCCAAACTTCTGCACGACCACCGACTGACATCAAACTTCCTCCTGGTCACCGACTGATGTTGGACTTCCACCCGTCTACGTACTAACAATGCTGGATTTTTTATGCAAGCAAGAAATTAGAAAAAAAAATCTAATTTTTGCTTGCAAAAAGATAACACTTCCTAGGATAAAGAAAAGTACATGAAATACCTCAAAAACTATACAAAATATGACTTATACAACAAACAACAAACTTTAATATTATAAAATGACACTTACAACTCTTGATGCTTACAACCTATGAAATAAACAACACATAAAGTTGATTGCTAATCGTCGAGAAGTAGGATACAGGTCGTGTGGTCACTTGTGGAGAGAAAAAAGAGATTAGAAGCTGAGACGAAATATAGCTCGCAAACTATAAAGAGGAGAAGAGACGGGGGATATAGCTCACAAGCTATTCCCAAAGAAGAAAAAACCCTCAGGTTTTTTATCTCCAAAAATCAGCCACATAGCATCTAAAAACACTATTTTTATTCACTAATCATTACATATTTATAGGACCTAAGAGGGCAACCAAATACCCACATAAAAACCCGCATTTAAATCAATTAAAAGCATGAAATAATATCATAACATCACCTAAAAAAATAGCATATAGAACCAGGTAGAGGAAGCCACAGGTAAGCAGCCAGGGAGAAATCCGGAAAGGCAGCACAGGAATCGGGTAGAGGAAGCCACGGGAAAGCAGCCAGGGAGCAAACCGAAGAGGGCTGCACAGGAATCGAGTAGAGGAAGCCACGGGAAAGCAGCCAGGGAGCAAACCGAAGGGACAAAGAAGGGCAAGAGGAAAGGTTTTAAACTCCACAATAATGAGCTACCAAGTTCAATAACTCCACAAAATAATGAGCTAAATATCAGCTCAAACATTAATGAGCTAGCACCAAGTAGATCCCAAATTATTAGCTCAAAATCAAAACAGCCAAAGTCCAACTTGTTTTGAACCCCCCCTGCCTACATAAATTTCTGCCCAACCACCGAACATCGTCGTATTTTCATTCCTAACTAGATTTTAACCCGTCAGTTGACTGTTATAATTTGATCGTCCTGAATTTCAAGGATGAATCAGTCACTTGTAATTTATACAAACACTAGTGAAATCGTTTCAACTGAGTTTGACCTTGTGGGTTTTCTATTTTTCAAGGTTTTTCAAGTGAAAAATCTTGTATTTTGAATTTCCTATTTGTGTTCTGGATATCCGTACAACACTGAGACATACAATTCTAACTCTATCGCCATATATATTCTAGCTCGTAACAAATATACTTTTTGTGCATATATTTTAAATTAGTAGAGATATTAATATATTATATAAATAAATATAAAAAGTTATGCTTGAAAGAATTTTTAATGGTATTCCTGTAAATCCCAACAAATTTATATTTGATATGTCATCAAAAAATTATCTTGATCAGGAACGAATCTTGAGGAAAAAATCAAGTTATAACTTCAAAAATTAAATCAAAGACCATATGAACTCTGATTTCAACAAACTTATAGTCAAACTGAAGGTCTCAAAATACGAACCCAACGACACCAAATTCGACCCAATCCGAGCTTAAATTGGTCCAAATCGAAGAGCTGAAGCACATTTAGAAGGCTCAAGCCATAATTTGGATTATCAAATGATTTCCAAACATGACATGCTTATAGTCGAATCAAGTGGCCCAACGAGATGAATACAACGAGCCTAAGATCTATGAATTCTGATATCATTAAGACATTCAAATGCCCAATAAATGGTCCACGATCAGCCGTCCATTCAAACCACTCCTAATTTCTCATATTTATTGACAATGTCACTCTCAGAAAACTATAAATAGACCTCTCATCTCTCATTTCTCATAGAAAGGGACCCCAAAGGAGAGGGAGCCTAAACAAGAAGAAAATGAAGAGATTCCTCCAAGACCACCATCAGATTTCCACCCGGCAACCGACCGACGTCGGATTTCTACCCGATCACCAATTGACGCCGGAATTAAGCAAGAAAAAAAGAAAGAAAATGAATAAAAGGAAGAGACTCCTCCTCAACCACCTCCCGGCCATTGATCGACGCCAATCTTTCGCTCATCGCATGTTGGACTTCCGCCTGTTGCCGGAAGAGACTCCTCCTCGACCACCTCCCGGCCATTTCTACTAGATGTTGGACTTCCGCCTGTTGCCATATTTCTTCACAATGTCGGACTTCCACCCATCGCTGGACATTTGCCTGTCGCTGGATTTTGGTCAGACTTCTACCCAATGTCAAATTCCGCCGGTCGCCGACTTCTTCCCGTCACTGGACTTTCATCAGACTTCTACCCGACGTCGAAGTTCCACCTGTCGTTGGACATCTACCCGTTGCCAGACTTTCATAGGACTTCTACCGGATGTCGGACTTTCGCTCGTCATCGAATTTCTACATAACGCAGAACTTCAGCCTTTTGTCGGACTTATGCCAGTCGTTGTATTCTCATTGAATTTCTACCTAACGCGCGCCAGACTTCCGCCCGCGCCAGACTTCCGCCCTTCACTGGATTTCTGCCCGACCATCAAATGACATTGAACTTCTTCCCGACATGTTATTGATGTCGGACTTCTACCCGGCTACCAACTGACGTCGAACTTCTGCCTTACTGACAACATTTGCTTGTTGTTTCGCCTGACCACCAATTAACACCAGACTTTTCAAGGCCTCCAATTGATGATGAGCCTCCATTGTCCTTCAAATGCGGTCCTTCTAACGTTGGTTGCCCTCTGACAACGGTCTTTCTGACCATTGTCGTCCACCGACCACGATCCTTCTAACCTCTGTTACCCTCCGACAACAATCTTTCTAACCATTGTCATCCGCCAAGTACGATCCTTGCGACCTCGGTCGCCAAACAATAGTTCTTCCGACAACCTTCACTTGACTACAGTCTTTTCCGACTATTGTCGCTTGTCAACTATGGTCATGCAGACCAAATGAACACGTAAATAGTATTCTTTCAAGTCCCATCATGTAATTCATTTTATATGATGTATGTTTATCAGGTGAAGGATTTTCTCAAAGTAAGGGTCTCATTTGTAATCAACTGCAAATAATAATATATTCATTCAAACTAAGTGAGTCCCCATGATTTTTTTTCTTTTTCGGAATTTTCCACGTAAAAATCTTATTGTCTTTATGAATGTTACACCCACTCTTTTTATCTAATTGTGTGTTGGATCTTTGTACAAAATTAAGACGTTAAAATTTATATTTCTATGTCGTCACGAATATTTCAGGATGCAACAATATTCAACAATTAGGAAGTAATGAATGAGAGAGAAGAGCCCGTATTAGATGACAGATTAGAGACGAGAAGCAGATGTCATCTTCCCCCACATTAAGAACCTTAACTTTCACCGTTTTCACTAAAAAAAAAATCAAATCAATTCTTTGTTTGCTGAATTAATTTCATCGAAAAAATAAATAAATAATGGGGTTCCGAAATCTTTACTTTATTGCAAATTACAAGATGGGGGCACAAGGGATCGATCACACATGGCAGCCGCAGAAAAGATAAAAGAAGCAGAAAGTGGAGATGAGGATGATGGCTTCCAGAACGTATAGGATGCGAAAGATGAGCTCGTTCAGGACAGAGAATCGGACCTGGGAGAGGCGATTCCACCTCCAAGACGATGAAAACAAGAATCTCAGCTTCCACGGCCAGAACGAGCTCCGGCGCCGGAGCCTCTTGAACCATCCCCGCCACGACGGCACCGGCGATTGCGATGGAGAAGGTGTCAGCGGCGGCGACTCCATTTTGCAATGGATTCTCTCTCTTCCCTCCCTTCTTCGGTTAGATTGTGAAAGAACAGCGTTAGGGTTAATGATGGAGGAGGCGAGTATTTAATGGAGGGAAGGAGAAAGACTGCTTTGGAATCGACGCCCGTAGGCTGAGCAATGAGAAAGAAAGGAGGAATAAGCTTTTAATCTCTTTGCACTTTCTCATTTTTCTCTTTTACCTTTGGAGCAGCGGAGCAGGTTCAGTTGCCAGATGTGCCATAGCTGGAGAAGGAGATAAAAAGAAATTTTATTTTTATTAATACACGTATTGGTCTCAAGGAAAGCTGGAAGAATTTTTGGCCGTTGGGCTGTTTTATTTGATATTTTTAATATAAATATAAATTATATAATAAAATGATTGAAATATAATTATTTTAAAAAACAAAAAAAATCAATTTAGTAAATATTTAAATTATTTTTATTATTAAAAAATTAAATAAATTGGCCGCGAGTTTACATACATACCACTTAATACTATGCTATTTACATATTTAACATCTAAAACTTTAATATTACATACATGCCACTCATAGTTCATTTTCATATCAAATATGAGTGGTAGAAATGAAATATATGAGTGGTAGGAAAGAAATGTAAGTGGTATATTTGATATTAAAATAATATAGGGTGTTATTCATGTAATATTAAAGTTTTAGGTGTTAGATATGTAAATAGGATGTTATAAAGTGGTATGTATGTAAATTTTCCTAATTTTTTTGTCTTAGTTTGATATAGTTTTTTGTCATTAATTTTTTAATATTTGTAAAAAAACTTATAAAAAAAATGTTTTAGAAAATAAAAAAAATTATCATAAATGAAACCTTAGAAATTAAAATAATTATGTTGGAATATTGTGATGATTTATATTATCTTACGGGGTCAATATTATGATAAATATTTTTAATTTTACACATCATTATTAAGATAATAATATTTAGATAAATACAGATAAATTATTATAGATTCATAATATTATTTTATAATAATTAAATTTTAATGATTAAGATATTGATTATATTGTTTAATAATTTAGTTATATTATTTCATAATTTATTATTCAATAATTTAATTATTTTGAGAAATAATATATACTATGTGAAATTAATGACGGGTGTGAAAAATATCCACATCTATTTTTATTTATTTATTATTTTTTTGAAAATTGGATGTGTGATCTTCAAATATATGAAAAATAAGAGCTTTAAGCTATGTTAAATCCCTTAAAACAATATTTTATATTTTATTTTACTTCTAACTAAACATTAAAAAATATAAATTATCAGGGACAACATAACTCCTAAATAATTTCGAATCTCTTAAAATGTCACCCAAAGCTCCCTCTTAAGACCTCATCCTCCTAGTTGCTAAAAATTTAGTAGAACTGCCATTTAATTGTATTACAAAAATAGGAAATTTAAAATTTCAGATATTTACTAATAGGGGTGTAAGTGAATCAAGCCGACTCGTGATCCAGCTCTGCTCGACTCGATAAATAGTTTGTGAGCTAAGCATGAGCAGGCCTCAACTCAACTTGTTAGCTCGCGGCCAGCTTGCTTAGAAAATATTAATATAAAATATACTTAAAATGTATTAGAATTCAAGATTTTAAGTAAATAACTATTAAAAATGTTTAAAAATAGATCTCATATCTTATATTAAGTGATTATTTATTATTTTTTATAATGTGTTATTATTTTTACCATTTTATTGGAATACTTAAATCATAATCGTTATGCTCTCTTTTATAATAAATAAGTCGGTTTATGAGCCAGCTCGAACTCGTAGAATAAATCTCGAGCTCGAGCTTGAACTAGATTAATTAATCAAGCTCAAGCTCAAATAAGGATGACTCAAGCTCGACTCGACTCATTTACACACCTAATTCATATGAAAAAGAAGCACAGAGTAATTTTTGTATGTATTTAAAAATTTGTATCATGCTCATTTAAAATGCATTTGGACTTCACCTTATATGAGTGAATTCTATATACATAAATGTTGTGTCCTGGAGCATTCGAGGTGGTAGAGAAATATATAGTTTAACGTTTTAACATTGTACAAAGATCCAACACACAATCAGATAATTAAGAGAGGGTATATAGCATTTATAAGAGACACCAGAGTTTTTACGTGGAAAACCTCTAAAAAGGGGGAAAAACCACGAGGCCTGGCCCAATTTGAATGAATCCACTAGTATTGTAGTCGATTACAAATGAGGCCCTTCATTGGGGGAAGGCATGGGCTTGATGTACATTATATGAAGTACATTACATGTTGGAAAAACAAAGAGTCACTATTAATGTGTTCGTTTGGTCGGGAGGACCACAGTTTGATGACGGAGTTCAGAAGAAATGTAGTTGGCGAGCGACGGAGGTCATAAAGACTGTGGTCGGTGGGCGACGTAAGTCAAAAGGATTGTAGTCGGTTGGCGACGGAGGTCGGAAGGACTATAGTCGGTAGGCGACGTAAGTCAGAATGACTATAGTCGGCGGGCAACATAAGTAAGGAGAACCGTAATAGACGGGCGAATGAGGTCGGAAAGATTATAGTCGGTGGGTGATGTAAGTCAGGAGGATCGTATTCGGCTGGCGACGTAGGTCAAAAAGACTGTAGTTGGTGGGCAACGTAAGTCAGAAGGACCGTAATCGGCGGGCGACATAAGTCAGGAGGATCGTAGTCGGCTGGCGACGGAGGTCGAAAGGACTGCTGTCTTTGCGACGGAGGCTGGAAGGACTGTGTCTGACAATGAAGGCTAGAAGGACGGTGTCAGGTAGAAGTCCAACAATGGAAATAAATCCATTTTTGGATATAAGTCCAGCGAAAGTCCGATATCCTGTGGAAGTCCGGCGTCGGGTAGAAACTTGGCGAAGACTGAACGTCCGACGCCGGGTAGAAGTCCGACGTCGGGTAAAAGTTCGACGTCTATTGGTCGGATTTTCGGCGTCAGGAGGGAATTCTGTCTTTAATTGGGAAGAATTCAGAATCCCGTGGAACTTGGGCAGAATTCTGGCGTCCCGTGGTAGTTGGGTAGAATTTCGGCGTCATTTGGAGTTTGGGCAGAACTCCGGCTGTGGTCGAGGAGGAGTCTCTTCCCTTCTATTCTTCTCCTCTTCTTCTCCTCCTTATTTCTTTGGCCCCCTTTTGCTTCCCTCCCCTCTCATGAGCAATGAGGGGTTATTTATAGATTTTCTGGAGCGGCATGGCCCGTAAATAGACGAGGGATCAGGGGCAAATATGGAGTGGTTAGAATGAACGGCCGATATTGAATCCATCGATCATGGAACGTTTATCAGGCATTTGAAGGTCTTAATCATTTTGGAATTTGGAGATCTTGGGCTCGTTGGATTTGTCTCGTCGAGCCGCTCGATTCAAAAATAAGTTCGTCAAGTTTGAAGACTGTTTGGTAACTCAAATTGTGATGTGAATATTCTAACAGCGCTTCAGGCCCTTGATTTGGACTCATTTGGACTCATTTGGGCTCAAATTGAGTTGAATTTGGTGTCGTTAGGTTTGTATTTCCGAGATGCTCAGCTCGACTATAAGTTTGCTGAAATCGGAGATCGGGTGATCCCAAATTTAATTTTTGAAGTCTCCAACTTGACTTTTCCCTCGAGATTTGTGCCCGATAGCGCTAAATTAATGATGATGTATTAGTTGTCCCCCTATTTTTGGACGTCGAAGCTCTAGAAGTCCAAATATATAAATGTTACAACACTTCAATTTGATTGAATTGCCAAAATTTGCATTTCATAAAGCATGAATTTGCTAAAACTTGATCATAGAGGCACCGTCGAGTCCTGAAAGTGCTAAAATTGAGTATAGAACGTCGAAAAACGTAGTCGGGGACCCAAAATGTCTAATTTGGACTGTCCGGGCTACTAATCGGGCCCGGACAAGGCTAGGCAGCCAAACCAGGTGGCCGGCCGGCGACCGGCACCGCTGGCGGCGGGGGCACGTGCGCAAAACGTCGTGTCCCGCGCCAGCGCGCGGTTAGCTGTGTGGTTAACCGAGCGGTTACATTTTTTTTTGCGGAACCCATGAAAATTTCTAAAAACTTCAAAAAAATTCTGAAAAAAAAAAAAATTTAGAAAAATTGAAAATCCAGAAACTTCTAGAAATCTCTCTCTTCCTCCAAAAAATGATATAAATACCTCCCCATGGCTAAGGGGAAATTTGCACCTTCTCCTTTTCTCATTCATTATTTCTTACAGTTGAGGCTTTCCGCTGTTTTTGAGTAGGTGACTTTCCCTACTTGATTCGGCACCCCTCCTATTGTACAGAAGTTAGAATTCTCCTCTTCTTTCACCCATGTTTTTCTTCTTGCTCTAGAGGTTTTTCTCTATTTTTTATACGTGATTTTCCCTACTTAAATTGGCGCCCCTCTTTAGTGAAGAAGATAATTTTTTCTCCTTCCACTGTCTTCTCCTCTAGCTATCTTTTTACAGTTGAGGCATTCCATTATTTTTCGTAGGTGATTTTCCCTACTTAAAACGGCACCCCTCCTCTCGTACAGAAGTTAAACTTTTTGCATCTGTTTCTTTTCTTTCTCCTCCCTCTTTCTAACTTTCTTACAATTGAGACATTTCCCTATTTTGGTAGGTGGCATCCCCTACTCCAATTCAGGGCCTCTCTTCTTGTGTAGAAGTTAGGATTTTTGCAACTTTTTATTCTTCTCTTGCGAACTTCTTCTTACATTGGAAGCATTCCATTATCGAAGAAAGACGGCATTCCCCTATCAAACTTCAGTGCTCATCTCTTGTGTTGAAGGAGATATTTTCTTTCTTGTTCTACTCTTGCGTTCTTCTTTTTGCATTAAGGCATTCCGCTGTCGGAGATAAGCGGCATTCCCCTATCAAACTTCAGTGCCCCTTTCTTGTGTTGAAGAAGCCTCAATGAGATGTATCTTGTTAATAGATTAGTGACAAAAGAATATCAATTGATAATTATATGCAAGGATGATTTGAGAAGATCTGGTGGTGATAGAGTCCTGAAGGAGAACCATAAGTGATGAGTATACGAGAGATTTTCAATGCCATTTGAGCAAAAATCAGTCAGCAATGGACGATCTAGTTTAAGCCCATTAGCAGTCAACGATCGAGTGTAGAGCTGAAGGAGAGAGTTCGGGGTGTGCTGCAAGTAGCAGTCGAGCGAGAAGCCGATGATGGGAGATATAAAGTGAAGGACAGCTGGAAAAAATTTGACGAAGGCCCTATGATGGCGAGTGTCCAGTGGCATTTTGCAGAAATAATATGCCTCCACACGGAAGTTTGCTGACATCAGATATCTCTGATTCAAGAAGCCAAAGTTGTGTGCTATGTTAGTAGTCTGGTGACACACATATAGTATCAACTGAGTTGAGGCCTGATGAAGATAAAATTATAATCATTCTTTGAAGAAGAAGTTGTATGAGATGTTTGATATGCAGTAGAGGAGAAGTCACAAAATCCACTAAGGATATTTGACTGTTGTAAAGTTATTTGTTGCTTAATGATTATAACTTGTATGGTTGATGCCAATGTATTTTTGTTTTCAACTTTTAGTGATAAGAAATGTACATATGAATATGTATCTATGTAACTCCATTAATACTGAATAAGAAGTTGAGAACTTGTCCTTCGGAGCAAGCTGAATTGTGATTGCATCTTTACGGCATGCTTTGATATATTGCCCCCCATATTTTTGTGAGGGTATTTTAGACTACTAAAGTCTTTATATGAGTGGTGAATTTATCGACCACTTGCTTTTTTGGAGTCTTTATAGAGAGAATTTTATTCACTCATAGTGTTGCTCGATGATATTGACATGTACGGAAGAGGTCGAGAGAATCCACCAAGGATGTAAAACCTATCCGAGGTTGGATGTCGGAGTCTTTTCTCGACGACGTTAACCTGTATGGAAGAGGTCGAGAGAATCCACCAAGGATGTGAGACCTATCCGAGGTTGTATGTCGGCACATTTGCTCGACGACGTTAACATGTGTGGAAGAGGTCGAGAAAATCCAACAAGGATGCGAGACCTATCCAAGGTTGTATGTCGGAGCCTTTGCTCAATGATGTTAACATGTGTGGAAGATGTCGAGAAAATTCAATAAGGATGTAAGACATATCCGAGGTTGTATGTCGGAGCCTTTGCTCGACGACGTTAACTTGTATGGAAGAGGTCGAGAGAATCCACCAATGATGTGAGACTTATCCATGGTTGTATGTCGGAGCCTTTGCTCGACGATGTTAACCTGTGTGGAAGAGGTCAAGAAAATCCACCAAGGATGCGAGACCTATCCAAGATTGTATGTCGGAGCCTTTGCTCGACGACATTAACATGTGTGGAAGAGGTCGAGAAAATCCACCAAGGATGTGAGACCTATTCGAAGTTGTATGTCAGAGCACTTTGATAGATGACATTAACCTGTATGGAAGAGGTCGAATTGAATCCCCTGAGATCAATTTTGCCTTGATTGGGTGGGGGCAAAGGCCACGTGTATCCTGAATCAAAGGTAGAGAATGATCTATCTTTAGATCGTTACTGCTTTTATGAGGTCGAGATTAAGACCTTGCCCAAAGAGTAGAAGTCCAGCAAGTGAATGTATGTGGCTTGAAACTTAATAGAAGCATCCTTCCATTTTCCGGGAGGGAGTTTCCGTATATACCGTCTGGGTTTTAAAAATATTCAAAATAACTTTTTGACTAAAATTATAATCAAGATTGCCCCCCAGTCTGGATTTTATTTTCATGAAATTGATGCATCAATAATAGTTGAATAATCTTTTGAGATTGGAGCATAAATTGCCCATCAGTCGGGAACCACGTTCCCACAAACGGTGTTAAACTGTTGCGTTCTGGAGCATTCATGGCGGTAAAGAAATATATAGTTTAACGTCTTAGCATTGTACGAAAATCCAGCACACAATCAGATAAGTAAGAGAGGGTATATCGTTCATAAGAGACACCAGAGTTTTTACGTGGAAAACCCCTAAAAAAGGGGAAAAACCATGGGGCCTAGCCCAGTTTAAATGAATCCACTAGTATTGTAGTCGATTATAAATGAGGCCCTTCCTTATGGGAAGGCCTGGGCTTGATGTACATTATATGAAGTACATTACATGTTGGAAATACAAAGAGTCACTGCTAATGTGTTTGTTTGGCCGGGAGGACCATAGTCTGATGACGGAGTTCAGAAGAATCGTAGTTGGCGGGCGACGGAGGTCATAAAGACTGTGATTGGTGGGCGACGTAAGTCAGAAGGATCGTAGTTGGCTGGAGACGGAGGTCGGAAGGACTGTAGTCGGTAGGCGACGAAAGTTAGAATGACTGTAGCCGGCGGGCGACATAAGTAAGGAGAACCGTAGTTGACGAGCGAAGGAGGTCAGAAAGACTGTAGTATGTGGGCGATGTAAGTCAAGAGGACCGTAGTCGGCTGGCAACGGAGGTCGAAAAGACTGTAGTCAATGGGAAACGTAAGTCAGAAGGACCGTAGTTGGCGGGCGACATAAGTCAGGAGGACCGTAGTCGGCTGGCGACGGAGGTTGGAAGAACCGTTGTCTTGCGATGGAGGCTAGAAGGATTGTGTCTGACGATGAAGGTCTGAAAGACGGCATCAGGTGGAAGTCCAACAATGAAAAGAAATCCATCTTCGGATATACATCCTGCGAAAGTTCGATAACCGGTGGAATTCTGGCGTCGGGTAGAAACTTGGCGAAGAGTGAAGGTCCGATGTTGGGTAGAAGTCCGACGTCTGTTGGTGGCCGAGGAGAACTCCGGCATCACTTGGGTGGATTTTCGGAGTCAGGAGGGAACTCTGTCGTTAATTGGGAAGAATTTCATAATCCCGTGGAACTTGGGCAGAATTCTGGCGTCCCGTGAAAGTTGGGCAGAATTCTGGCGTCATTTGGAGTTCGGGCGGAACTCCGGCGGTGGTCGAGGAGGAGTCTCTTCCCTCCTATTATTCTCTTCTTCTTCTCCTCCTTCTTGCTTTGGTCCCCCTTTGCTTCCCTCCCCTCTCATGAGAAATGAGGGGTCTATTTATAAATTTTATGAAGTGGCATGACCCGTAAATAGATGAGGGATCAGAGGCAAATATGGAGTGGTTAGAATGAACGACCGATATTGAATCCTTCGATCATGGACCGTTTATTAGGCATTTGAAGGTCTTAATCATTTTGGAATTCGGCAATCTTGGGCTCGTTGGATTTGTCTCGTCGAGCCGCTCGATTCAACTATAAGCTCGTCAAGTTTGGAGAATGTTTGGTAACTCAAATTGTGATGCGAACTTTCCAACTGCGCTTCGGGTCCTTGATTTGGACTCATTTTGGCTCATATTGAGTGGAATTTGGTGTCGTTGGGTTTGTATTTTCGAGACGCTCAGTTCGACTATAAGTTTGCAGAAATCGAGATCGGGTGATCCCGAATTTAATTTTTGATGTTTCCAACTTCACTTTTGCCTCGAGATTCGTGCCCGATCAAGCTAATTTTATGATCGTGTATCAATAAATATTTTAAGATTCTCCTACCAACATTGACAATCACAGGTTTTCAATGCCAAAATCATCACTGTTGTTGCCACACACCATTATCAACCGTTTTGCCTCTAATGCCATCCACCACTATTGTTGTCGTTCGCCATTAGCAACCGCTTTGCCGCCATTGGCTACCGCCGTTTATAGTCATAACCAAGTTTTACATTAAGCTAATTTTACTTCAAACTACGTATAAAAAAAACTAAATTTCTATATTTATTTTGTACTCAATCGAATAATATTATATGCAAAATATAGATAAAAAAATTAAAGATTATTAAAGCATAAATAAAATAAAACTTTGATACTCCTACAATTTCCTATGTGAATAAAATTGGTTGGTTAGATAAGAACTCTCAACTTATTATCAATATCTTATAATCAATTTTATAACTTGTTTTTTTTTTTTAGTGAAAAATAATCTGTGGATAAAAGTCTTTTACTTTGTTCTAAAGCTTTCCAGCTTAGGCAAAGGAAAGGTTTAGCTGTTCGTTGTTTTGTGGAGTCCATACTACAAATTGAAAGTTCAACTATTTTTATATGCCCGCCAGAGGGAGCGTCCTTCTGCGCATGAAAGACAGCCACGTGTCATATCCCTAGAGCAGGAATAGTTTTTCAGAAACATTTTATATTACGCAAAATTGTAATTTATATTCTAAAAATTTATAAGCTATTCATAATAAGAACTTATAAATTTTATAATTATCTCTAATATAATAAATAATAATAATCATATTTATTTATGTTGCTTTAAAATTATATACTTATTATTTTATTATTGAAATTAAATTTGTTATATATTAATCATATTAAATTAAAAGATAATTTGAAATATATTTATAAAATATAAAATCATCTAATATTTTTTATAAAATAAAACTTTGCATAAAATAAAAATAAATCAAAATAAAATATAAAAAGCTTTAAAAAAATTCACTTTTTTATAAAAAACATGAAATATTAATGTCCCGACTATTGGAAGGTAACAGTGGCAGAACAACGCTAAGGTTAGGGGGGAAATTGCCCCCTTAAAAAAAATTTGTTTTTTGTTTTTTGCCCCTCCTAAAAAATTATTTTTGCTCCCCCCCCCCCCTAAAAAACTCTTTTGTCCTAACTTGTCAAAAAATATCTATCTATTTCTTCAAATTTAATTCTAATATTTTCTTTCGTGTTTTTCATGACAATTTAATTACACTTTTTTTCTTTATTTTCCTTGCTTAATTTTTTTAAAATATATATATGGTTCGGCTGTCCATATATATTTTTTCATGATAGTTTCTTTTTGCAACTTCTAAGCAAGGTTCTGAAAATCAGACCAGACAATGAACCGGAACAAAGAGAGGTTCACGGTTCGACCGAATCGGTCGAACCGGGGTCAAATCGGATGATGCAATAAATAATAATATTATTATTTTAATATTTAATTATTTTTATATTGTACTTACCCCCTCAAAATTGAAGCTGGTTCCGCCCCTAAAAGGTAAGAAGGCTAATGTTAGAAAAATAGGACTCAAAGTTGATAGAAAGTGTCGTCATAAAATTTGGACTTATGACATCTCTTAGTGTTGTCGACACAACCTCAAATCATAGGAGTTTATTATTTTGATCTTAGTAACCATATTTAGTTCGTCTCTAAGAAGACATTTGAATTTTTTTAATTTTTGTTTATTTTATTTTATTTATATTTTGGCTGAAAATAAAGCATATTTGATATATAAAATATATATTTTTATTTTTTTTTTATAAATATTGAATAATTTAATTTATATAGTGATGCAATGATCTCAAGCATGGTGGAAGGCATTTGCAAGCTGGTGCCAATAGATTTAAAAAATTATAATTATTTTTTAAATTTATCAATCATACAATTTAGTTTTTTGCTTTAAATTTATCTTATATATAGAACTTATAATGTTTTGGCTCTCATCATAACAATTAGGGGTGCAACCGAGTCAAGCCGGCTCGCGAGCCGGCTCGGGCTCGACTCGTTAATGGGCTCGACGAGTCGAGCTTATCGAGCTCGCGAGTCGAGCTCGAACACGAGTTCGAGCTCGAACGCTAAACGAGCTCGAGCTCGGACACTGGGCTGATCGACTCGTTGGCTCGTCGAGTAGCTCGGGTCGCGTCTGTGGGAGGCCGGGAGCGGGTGCGAGGGAACGATTGTGGGATCGGGCGCGGGCGCGGGATCGGACGCGAGTTGCGTTTGCGTGAAGCGGGAGCGGATGCGGGCTGCCCCAGCCGGAGCAGGTGCGTGCGCGGGATCGGGCGCGGGATCGGACGCAAGCTGCGTCTGCGGGAGGCGGGAGCGGATGCGGGCTGTGCCAGCCGGAGCGGGTGCGGGATCGAGCTCGGGATCGGACACGGGCTGCGTCTGCGGGAGGGGGTGCGCGAGCGTCGCGAGACGACGGGCCGCCCGTCACGGGCGCGACGACGGGTTTGATAGCGAGCTCAACGAGCCGCTCGATTTGACGACGAGTCGAGCTCGAGCTCGGATTTTGAGCTCGACTCGAGTTCGAGCTCGAGCTCGAGCTCGGGTTTTGATTGTCATGCTCGACTCGAACACCCCCTGGCTCGAGCTCGAGCTCGACTCGTTTGCACCCCTAATAACAACTCATCTACTATTTCTCTTCTTATTAAAACGGCTGTTTGGGCCAAAACTTTCAATTGGAAAAATTATGACTTCTTACACTTATTACTTTATATAGCCTTGTCTTTTTTTGGTCTTCTGGGCCTCTTGATCTGCAATATTTTAGTTTATAGGTCTCACATGGTTCGGCTGCCAGTTTCTTTTTGCTACTTCTAAGGGTTTTTATTATGTTCGGATGCTTCTCCAAAAAAAAAAAAATATTCTGTTCGGATGCTATTAGATGCTACATGGGGGTTTTTGCTGGTCAATGATGAATGTCTCCATTTTTTTTTTTTTGTTTCTTTTTTTGGGAAAATTTGGGGCTTAGCCCTATCATTAATCAAAGAAACTTACAAGTAAAGTAACAACCAAAACTATAACTCCAAAACTCAGGACAAAAAGGAGTAGAGGAGTTCTAAAAAAACAGGAAAATACATGATAGAAATGAGAAAAACTAAAATGGCTTATAAACCAAAGGACTCAGGCTGTTCTGCCAATACTCGAAAAGGGTCCATTCACGATAGGGTCTGGTCAGAACAAAGAACCCCTGGTTGCCAAAAGACCGTCCAAGGGGTTAGCTGAAATTCAGCATTCATCATTGTCCACTCAAAAAAACACCTTCCAGCAACCAGAAAAAGTGTCAAAATTGTCGAGCACCACCAAAAGAAAGCAGGGAGAACAATGTTAGTAGCAAAACAGGGAACCATCCTCCAATTGAACATCCCAGACAACAAAAAGAAGAAGCATAAATCGCGGAGTGAAACTGCAAGGGAACAACAGAAGAACAGAAGGGAACAGCCGAACATCCATTTAGCATAGCAGAACATAACGTCTTTTAAGTTCATCAAAATGCTTCTAGAATTTGACTTTGGCAAGGATAGCCAAATGGGTAATAGAGATAATTTTTGTAGGAGTTCTCCAAACCATTTCAAACCTCCTAGAATTCCTTTCACGCCATAGGAAATAAATAGAACAGCAAATAGTAAAATAACAGAAATTTTTCTCCCAGCTGCATAAATCCAGTGACTCATCAAAAATTTCAAAAATCTGCATCATGTTCGATCTTAGAAGAAAAGATCTCAGATTCGGTAGAAGAGAGGAGATAACAGTGAAAGTGAAATCACATGTGAAAAAGAGGTGTGAATGACTGTTATAACCATCATCACAAAAGGAGCAATGTGAGAAAGCATCAATTCCTCTCAAAATAAGTTGGTATGCAGTTTTTAATTTACCAAGAATCGCCAACCAGGCATAGGAAGAAAAACGGATGGATTTCCTCTTATGCCAAATATATTTGTGCCAAAAAACTTCCTCAACCTGATAAAAGTAACTATAATAAAAGGTGTAGATAGTGGGAGACGGTGAGCCAAGCCAGAAGACCATTGCATCCTCAGAAAAATTCACACTCAAAATCTCTGCCACCAGCAGGTTAGGGGTTGCAGGAGGTAACAACCAGCCAGAGCCAGAAGTATAGCAGTTCACAAAAGAATCCTCAAAGTCAACGGATTGCATGATATCTTTAAGAGATTTGCCATTACACCAATGATCCCATTCCATAGAAAGCTTGCAGTTATAGGATAAAGAGAAAGAGAAGTTCCTTTTAATACTTAAAGCAGTATGGTAAATTTTCTTCCAGAATTTCGAAGAAGTAGCCTTTATGGGTCTCCACGGATAAATATATTTGTTCCAGAACCATGCCATAACCATATTATCCCGAGTAAAGAACCTCCAAATGAAGGAACAAAGTTTGGCATGAATAAGAGCATCAATAGATGGGATACCAAGACCCCCCAAAGAAGTAGGCATAGCAGTTTTACCCCAGGAAATTGAATGAAGTTTCCTCTCATTAATTCTACCATGATATAAAAATCTGGAGCACAGCTTAGAGATAGTTTTGCAACATGACTTTGGTAAAATGGAACCTCTAATCCAATAAGCTAAAGAATTTGCAATGGAGAATTTGATGAATTGAACCCTACCTGCAAAAGAAAGAAATTTAACTTTCCAACCATCCAGTAGAGTAAAAATTTTTCTCGCGAGTGGTTGGAAGTGAGTAGAATTGAGGCGCCCATAAGAAATATGAATCCCAAGATAATTGAGAAAAGTGCTTTGATTGAAGATTCCCAGATAATCACATATAAAGGAAATGTTAGAGGCATCTTTAGAGAAGATGATGGAGCTCTTTGCATGGTTTATATGAAGACCAGAAGCATCAGAAAAGGTGGCAATTGCTTTGGAAAGAGAAACCGCATTAGAAGAGGTAGCCTTGCCAAAAACTAAAACGTCGTCTGCATAAAGAAGATGCGTAACAGAAATTCCCTTGATCTGTGGGCCAAGAAATTGAGGACATCCATTATCCAAAGTGCAAGAAAAGCCATCCATAACGATGCAGAAAAGAAGAGGTGATAAGGGGCAACCTTGCCTTAATCCAGAAGTGGAGCCGAAAAAACCATTCAAGGAACCATTGATGCAAATGGAGAAATAAACATTTGAGATGCAGCCTTTGACCCATTTGATAAACTTATCAGGGAATCCTTTCTGCCTTAGCCTTTGAAGAAGAAAGTCATGGGAAACGGTATCAAATGCTTTCAGAATGTCCAACTTAGCACAAAAGGAATTTTTAAAACCTCTTAAGATCTCAGAAGCTAATAGGATGTTATCAGTGGAGCAGCGATCTTTGATGAACCCCGATTGGCTTTCATGAATAATGATAGGTAGAACAACCTTTAGTCTATTAGCCACCAATTTAGCCATGATTTTGTATAAAACATTACATAATGAGATAGGTCTGAAATCAGATATAGAAGAAACATGGGCCCCTTTAGGGATTAAAGCTAAAGCCGTGGCTTTAACGCTCCTAGGTATGTAGCCAGTCGCAAAGAATTCCATGACAGCATTATAAATAATAGGCCCGGTGATGTGCCAAGTTCTCTTATAGAAAGCAAAGGAAAAACCGTCGGGGCCGGGTGCAGAAGAGTCACACCCACTAAAAACAGTTTTTTTAATCTCTTCATAAGTAAAAGGTGTAAAAGGGAAAATCCTTCGGATCGAAAGCCATCCGAAGGGGGGAGAGGAAGGTCCTCTCCCGACGGGAGGTGAGCGCCGGCAAGGGTTAGGGTTTTCGCAGAGCCGCTTCACTCTGCGAACTGATTATTTTCCACCATATGCTGACCATGAATGTCTCCAATTATTGGAAATTTTTTGTCAGTTTTTACCCCTTGGAGTGCATGGCTATTACTTTGTGGGGAGACAGAACAATGAGAACCGTTCAGATTTGTTGTCCTTTAGCTATTTTTTTAGTCCGATTTTGCAAATATTTTAAAATGGAAAGCAAATATGCAATTATGAATGCACTTTTACTAAAATTTTGTTGAGTATTTGCAAAAGCGTAGCAAAAGATCAACAAATATTCAATTAGTATGATATTTGTTGCGCTTTAGTTACTCTTTTGCTCCGCTTTTGCAAGTACTTATCAACGATTGCATATTTGCTGTCATTTGGTTTTGTGTTTGCAAAAGCGTAGTAAAAGGAGAACTAAAACACAGCAAATTCGGACGGTTCTTGCTGTCTAGTCTCTGCAAATAATAATTTATCATCATGGTAGCCCAATTTTCTCCTTGGACAATAATCTTGACAACTAGGGTGTGACTGAATTTTGTGTTCCACCAATCTATTTTTGCTCATTTTGAGTCCACTTGTAGTTGTAGTTATGTTTAATTTTCAATTAATTTCTTTCTTTTCTTGCTCTTTTCCGCGAGCATTGCTTTTTGATTTTAACCTTATATTTGTGTTTTACATCGTGTTCGACTGTATTTTTCTTTGCACTCATGGTAATCTCTTTTCATAGTTAATGAAAATTGAGCTATGCCCTATACTTCTCCAAAAAAAAAAAAAAAAAAAAAACATAACAGAATGCATTACTTGTGCAATTATAATGAAACCCAAAAAAGGGTTAATTATTTTGTGCAGATGCCGGATGTCGTTTGGAGACCAGTCAGAATGTGTCACGTCACCCCATTGCTCAGTACTACCGCTCGATATCGTGGCTTGGTACCGTCACTTGGTACCGCTGATGTGGTGCATTCTTATTGGTCTTTGGACAACATTCTGCATTCGGTCTCCACACAAAATAATTTCTCCCCAAAACAATAGCCTATGCATGTTGCAATATTTAATTGGGATTTGGTCTAAATCTTGCTAAAATGTATTTTTTTCCTCCCAAATTTTGAAATATTTATCGTTAATCTATTTATATGATACTGGATGAGAGGAGCAGAAGCAGAGAGGGAATGTGTGGCAGAAGCATGACATCGAGCATCGGGCCCTATGTGACGTGATGCTTCTGGATTCGTCTCTGAACACTGCACGTAATAATTTTTCTAGGTTTAGATAATTTTTTGTCACTATTTTTGAAATTGTTTTCAAAAAATTTGTATAATAAAAGAATGTTTTCTTTAAAATATTAAACAATTAATGGTCAAAAGTTTTTCCAATCAAAGCTTTAGTTGAGATTTTTTTTTAATCTTTGATTGGGAGGGGTAACTAGCTGTGGTGTGCTTATAAATTATAATATTTTTAAAGAACTTCAATAAGGAATATGACTTAGGTTTTGTTTGGAACGACTTTCTTATTGCTTCTTAAAGTATTTTTTTAATATTTTTTTTATTAAAAAATTGATTTAAGAAATAATAATAAAGACGTCCCAAATTAAATCATAAAATGATAATAAAAAACAAATGATCCAAAAGGAAAATTTACCAAGAAACAAATTATTCAATCCCTTTAAGAAGATGATATTACCCCCAAAATATTCTCATATACCATAAGGTCCAAAATAGAAGAACAATACCAACAAATAAACAATCCAAGCCGCTAAATAAATATAATAATCACAAGCACCAAGTGGAGCCACCACTGTATTCACCCAACGCATGACACATGGACCGTACGCCACGTGGCATGCAATAAGACCACAATTACAAATGAAATCCCTAAATGCTAAAAAAATTCTCACAAAATACTCACGATCCCCAAAAATCCCATAACCGCAGCTCCGGCCATCAGCCTGCCCGCCGACGACGGGTGGCTCGCTGCATCCGCCGGCGCCTCCGCCACTGACTGCGCCGCTGTGTCGCCCTTCGTGGGCCTTCCCTTAGCCGGAGACTTCGATGGTGCCAACGCTACGGGTGCCGCCTCCGGCGGCTTTGGTCCGAAGAGCTCGGTGGGAAGGAGAACCTTGTCAACGGAGTAGACGGCGAGGGGGAAGTTGGTGTCCAGAGCGTTGTTGACCTGAGTTTCGACGACGCCGGTGGTCACGTTGACTTGGTTGGTGGTGCTCGACACGTTGACTGTGTACACGCCGCCCGGACCCGACGCCTGGGTGGACACCGGGTTGCTGGCTGTCTGGAATGTTGACAGGCTGTAATACCTGTTTTAGAACAAAAAAAAAACTTTTTTTTTAAAGAAATTTGTTAACTTGAGACTTATTGTGATAAAAAAAGTTAATCTACTAACATATTTTAACCATCTTTTTCATATTTTATACAGTAATCTTAAAGCTAGTGATGTGTTAAAAAAAATTTTCCTCCACAATCACCATGGATTACCTTGGCAGAACATGGGAGAGTACAAGGTTAACTTGGTCCTGAGCGCTCAGCCCATTGAGAGTGCCAGCCTTCAGATTATTGAAGGCATTATCAGTAGGAGCAAAGATCGTCAGTCCATTAAAAGAGTTGTTGAGCTGACTCTGAATCTGCTGTCCAACTTGTGTAGATTTCAGAAGGCGAATGAATGTGTTATACTGACCACCCTTTGTGAGAATATCAGTGAGGTTGTTATACTGTCCAACTTGTGTAGATTATTACATGCGGTGTTCGAATTATATGGAGGCGAATTCAGACGCTCCAAGTCACCCAGATGCATTGGGCCCCAGGTGACGTGATGCTTATGGATTCGCCTCCGAACGCCGCACGTAATAATTTTCCTAATTTTAGATATTTTTTGCCACTGTTTTTTCATTGTTTTCAAAAAATTTGTATAATAAAAGAATGTTTTCTTTAAAATATTAAACAATTACTGGTCAAAAGTCCGTTCCAATCAAAGCCTTAGTTGAGGTTTTTTTATTTTTTTTAATATTTGATTGGGAGGGGTAATTAGCCGTGGTGTTCTTATAAATTATAATATTCTTAAAGAACTTCAACAAGGAATATGACTTGGGTTTGTTTGGAACGGTTTTTTTACTGTTTCTTAAAGTATTTTTTTAGTATTATTTTTTATATTAAAAATTTGATTTAAGAATCAATAATAAAGTCGTCCCAAATTAAATTTTAAATTGATAATAAAAAAACAAATGACCCAAAAGGAAAATTTATCAGGAAACAAATTATTCAATCCCTTTAAGAAGGTGATATTACTCCCCAAATATTCTCATATACCAAAATAGAAGAACAATACCAACAAATAAACAATCCAAGCCGCTAAGTAAATATAATAATCACAAGCACCAAGTGGAGCCACCACTGTAATCACTAATCACCCAACGCATGACACATGGACCGTACGCCACGTGGCATGCAATAAGACCACAATTACAAATGAAATCCCTAAATGCTAAAAAAAATCTCACAAAATACTCACGATCCCCAAAAATCCCACAAACGCAGCTCCGGCCATCAGCCTGCCCGCCGACGACGGGTGGCTCGCCGCATCCGCCGGCGCCTCCGCCACTGACTGCGCCGCTGTGTCGCCCTTCGTGGGCCTTCCCTTAGCAGGAGACTTCGATGGTGCCAACGCTACGGGTGCCGCCTCCGGCGGCTTTGGTCCGAAGAGCTCGGTGGGAAGGAGAACCTTGTCAACGGAGTAGACGGCGAGGGGGAAGTTGGTGTCCAGAGCGTTGTTGACCTGAGTTTCGACGACGCCGGTGGTCACGTTGACTTGGTTGGTGGTGCTCGACACGTTGACTGTGTACACGCCGCCGGGACCCGACGCCTGGGTGGACACCGGGTTGCTGGCCGTCTGGAATGTTGACAAGCTGTAATACCTGTTTTAGAAGGAAAAAAAAAAACATTTTTTTTAAGAAATTTGTTAACTTGAGACTTAGGCTTCGTTTGGGACGGCTTTTTTATTGCTTTCTAAAACGGAGTTTTAGTATAAATTTTTTTATTTTTTACTAAAACTATGTTTTAGAAAGCAATAAAAAAACCGTCCCAAACGAAGCCTTATTGTGATAAAAAAAGTTAATCTACTAACATATTTTAACCATCTTTTTCATATTTTATACAGTAATCTTAAAGCTAGTGATGTGTTAAAAAAATTTTTCCTCCACAATCACCATGGATTACCTTGGCAGAACATGGGAGAGTACAAGGTTAACTTGGTCCTGAGCGCTCAGCCCATTGAGAGTGCCAGCCTTCAGATTATTGAAGGCATTATCAGTAGGAGCAAAGATCGTCAGTCCATTAAAGGAGTTGTTGAGCTGACTCTGAATCTGCTGTCCAACTTGTGTGGATTTCAGAAGGCGAATGAATGTGTTATACTGACCACCCTTTGTGAGAATATCAGTGAGGTTGTTGAGGCCGGCGGCCGACGGAGCGGCGGCGGTTGCGGCAGCTGCGATGCCAATGATGGCGGAGAAGGTGGCGGCGAGGATAAAGAGATGGGTGGAGGAGGCCATTGTTGAAGAAGAGGATGGGAGATGTGACTTGTGAGGTAGGAGGTGTGGAGTTGAGGGGAGGGGATTTTAAGGCTTTAGTTGCCAGTTGGAATGAGCTGGATAGAAGTGGCATATATGTATTGCCTTATAATACAATCGTTAAAAAAAAGGAAAAAAAAATATTTTATGATATTCCAACAAAATTTTATTTTTAGGCGATTATTATAATTGTATTTGATTATAATTTCTTAGAGTTTTACATATATATCATAAAGGTTTTATCTATTTACATCTATAATTAAATCTTTATGTTTATGAATATGTGGTTTTAGTGCCTAAGTCAGATCAAAATACATGCTTAAAAAAGTATTTTATTTAAATAAACTAATATTAATATTAATTTTGATGTAATTTAGAGATTTGAGTCTAAATTATCTCTAACGCTGTCATTATCATTGTCAGGTCCCAAGTCCTGAATGAGAAAAGTGGAGGGTTGCATTAGGTAGTCGACAACCAAAGTAAAACTTGTCGAATTATCATGACATGAATCCTTTAAAAAATTGTGTTGATGTTGTTGTTGTTAGAGATTTGAGTGTTATGTAAATAAATTAAGAAATTTAAGTATCCATCGCATAAATATTTAATAATTTTTTTATATTTATATAATCCCTTTAACATTGTTTGATATTTTTCAAATTTTTTTTATGTAAAAAAAAGATTTTCACAATTAAATATTAATCATTTATTTTTGTAATTCTTCATTATTGACAGAGATTTATAATTTAAAAAAAAAATAGAAATTCCTTTATACTAAAAGAGCTGTAGCTCAAGCGTTCTGCTTGCTGATTGTATTGACTAGCTTATGATTTTCTATAAACCAAACACATGGATTTATAGATAAGAATACTTTATATCTGAGGCTTCATTTGAGATGATTTTTTTAGTGCTTCTTAAAGTAGTTTTACAGTGCAAAAATTATTATTTTTATCATAAAAAATATTTTAAGAAGCACTAAAAAAACTGTCCCAAACGAAACCTGAATGAGCTGAAAGCTGCAGCAGATAAGTGATCGTTATCAAACACCCAAATGTGCTTGTTTGTTCCTTCTTGAATGAGTGACTTATGTCGCCTGCTTTTTAATAGAACTTTCTGCATCAAACTTATCTATGAAGGTAGAAATTTGCTTCCAGGTTAAAAGCTGTGGTAGCTGCTGCTACTTCTTTGCTTATTCAACTGTAGTGTGATTCCTTTCTACTCATAATGGCATTTGTTTGGTGGTTCCTTTTGTTTTTTGGCGGAGACACTCATACACACATCACATATATAAGTTATAAATTCAAGACCTTTTGGTTGATAGCAAAAGCACCAAACCAACAAATCAAGATGAGCTGCATGTGTGGTTTCTTGTCATCTTACATTCTTTTCGCTCGTTTTCCCCTCAGTCTGTATTTTGATGAGATCCATACTGCCTAAACGACCTTCAAATCTTCTGAATTCACCTTAAGACAAGCGCAAAACATAAATATTATATATAGCACTAATTTCAAAGCATAATCAAATACTTCGAAATATGTTAGTATAAATTCTAACATAATGTTTTCTGAGAAAATTTATATGAGGATATTTCGACACAATTTGTATTAGGATAAACTAAAAAAATCATTATATTTAAAATTATTTAAAAAATATTAATTTGGGCATCTAAGTCCATTAAAATAAGCTTTAGTTTTCTTCTTTAAGATTTTATTTCTGTAAAATAGCTGGAGAGGGGGAGTGTTGGGCAAGGTTTTATCATGTCATGTTGTTGTTTATTAAATATGAATGACATGTTGTGCAAGGTTGCAAGCATGTTACTCCAAAGCCTAATTGTCACCCACTACTTATTTAACTCTATAATAATATTGGGATAAGAACATTTTTTTTTTAAATAAGGAGGATTGGTTTGATGCTCAATATAACAAAATTTAGCTAATCAATAACTATAAAAACTAATGGTGATATGTTAGTGAAGAGATAATCTTTGATGTGTTGTAATGTGGATGCCCATATTGCTTGAAGTAGAGCTTTGATGACTCTAGACAAACTAGCTAGGGTTGTCTAAGCCAATTTGCGAGGAATGAATTGATCGATGCCCCAACTTGATTGTTTATGAACAACATACTGGAAGCCTCCTGATTGCACCTATGTATGCTCATTAATGTGTAATTCTCTCCAAAAGGTATAGAATTATCTAAAATCTACTTCACCCTTTTGACACTCTATGTATCACAAAAAAACACATCTCAATATGAGTTTGTAAATGATCTTAAGATTGTATTTAAGAGAATTTATAAGTTTCATATTAAAATGAATCTATAAAAATATTATGCTATGTTATTTATAGCACTAATGTAGAGCAATCAACAAGTTACAACGACAGAGAGAGCTTAAGAGCACAAGGGGCTCAAGAATTTTCACTATACTACTTATATCAACTTAAATATAAGAAATAATGAAATTCAAATGCTAAATACTACGGGGCCATTTGATTTGTTAGAAAATAAAAAGATAACAAAAGAGATACAATATAAAATAAATATTGTGCATTTTAAACATTTTAGAATTATTTAGTTGAGCGCCAAAAAAAAAAAAAAAATCTAATATTTTATTGTTTGGTTTAAAGTATAATGAAATAAGTTTAAAGTGATAACTATAGTAGTAACCGAGCACGGAGGAAGAAGTGGTGGTGGTTGGAGGTGGGACGATGGGCTGCATGGCTGGCCAATAGATTGTGGTTGTCGGTGATGGTCGATAATGAGGTGATAGCATGTCAAAATTGGTGGGTAGGCGACGATACTATTGGGTAGCGAAAGACGGCAATTGGCCGCAGGAATCCATTTGTTGAAGGCAATAATTCACGTGAGTGGCATGTTTGAAATTCATCCAAATTAGATGAAGTCCAAACACGTTTAAAACAAACTAAAGAGTAAATTCCAGATACACTAAAAATTATTTCGTATTCTTTTTTCATCAAATCAGGCGAGCTAGAGCAATTTCAAAACTCACATATTCATTTCATTTGGCTTTAATTTTTCATCAAATCAAACAAACTCCATATGAATCACTATCACTTCAAAAGATAAATAAATAATAAATGAAACTAAGCTGACAAAAGCCACATGCAAGGCAGTTGACATATGACTTTCAATTATCTCCAACCAGCCTCAATTATGTTGATGAAGAAGTCCAAATTAACTAACAAGAGCAATTTATTAAATGGAAGCTCAAGCTATAACTATGCATATGCAGCAATTAGCTCATTCAATTGCTAATTAAAAGAAATTAAATCATTAATTGCTTACCTAATATCCATTTTAATCCATATGATTACTGACATCTCACCCTCCCATAATGATAATTAATTATAAATTACTATATAATTAAGGCTGGCTAATTAGTTTAAGTTAATAGATCTCATTTGGTTCTCTTCTTTGAATTATCTTACCAACTCTTAATTTATTACTTCCATTTATGTTATTTCATCATTAATAGGATGTGATAAGGACATATATGCATGTTGTCTCCAGGTCATTAATTCTACCAACAAATCATTATTGAGCAGATTAAAACTAGATTAGTTGATCAGTCAATTAGCTTGTTTTTTAGTTTCCTTTTTTTAATGCCCCAGACATTAATGTATTTTGCCTCGGAGTGTTTGAATCATCTATAATTTGTTCTATCTCTTTCGATGAGAATTTGATGAGTCGACCCACTCGCCCCTTAATTCGTCCTCTCCTTGTCAGTTGTATTTAAGTGATTGAACGTCTCTTTGTATTATCAGTGTGTCGATGACATGGGAAGATACCACGAATAAGTTGATATTGTCATCATGACAAGCAACAAATCATCAAAATAATTTAAAGAATTGGACAAAATTTTAGTAGATTGATACGGGTAGAGGACAATGCACGATAGATTTTGTTCGTCAATGATTAATTTTTTTTTTAAATAAAAAATCATAAGGTTATGATGATAATCAATTATAAGGATGTCTCTATACTAATATATTTTTCGATCATCTTATAAGAAACTATCAAACTAACCCTAACATTCCAAAGGCAATATTGAAACAACAATGAATAAGAACAATTATCGACTAAATTGTAACACATTTTACCCTACATTAGTTTAGTTCTTTCATTAAAGTTGATAATTAATTATCAGATTTATACCATTATTTATATGATCCAATTATCTCATCATACTTTTGAATGAACTAGAAATTTTTTATACTGAAAAAATTACTTTAGAAAGTAATGAGAAAGTTGTCCCAAACGGCACCTAAAAATTAGTTGTGATAAAATTTTAATTAGATAGTATGAGGATGTAATATTATATTATTCAACACAAAATATACATGCATTATATATAGTATTGGTTTAAATATCTTCTACTTCAATTATCAAGTTTTATTTTAAATCTACATTATTGCTATTAAGGCATAATATCTTTAAAAATATTAGAAACTCTAATTAATAGTCACAAAATGTGCATTGTTCATATATTGTTATATTTTTATATAAGTTATATTTTAGAATCATCATTATTGCATGTTGATACATCGTCAAAAAATTATCTTGATCGGGCACGAATCTCGATGCAGAATTGAGTTGGAAACTTCTAAAATTAATTCAGAGGCCATCATAACTCCAATTTCAGCAAGCTTATAGTCAAACTGAGCGTCTCGGAAATACGAACCCAACGACACCAAATTCGACCCAATCCGAGCCCAAATGAGTCTGAATCAAGGACCCGAAGCACTTTTGGAAGGTTCAAACCGTAATTTGAGTTACCAAACGGTCTCCGATTTTAACGAGTTTATACTCGAATCGAACGGCTCGACGAGACAAATCCAACGAGCCTAAGATCACCGAATTCCAACATCATTAAGGCCTTCAAATGTCCAACGAACGGTTCATAATCAAAGTATTCAATATCGGTCGTCCATTCAAACCACTCCCAATTCGCCCATGATCTCAAGCCTATTTACGGGCTGTGCCACTCCAAAAAAATTATAAATAGAGCCCTCATTCTATCCAAAAGGGACTCAAGTGAAGAGAGAGAAGAAGAAGGAAAAGGGGAAAAGGCGAATCCTCTCCTCCTCAACCACCGTCGGAGCTCTTCCTGCCGCCCGAACACGCCGGGATTCTGCGTGATATTCGGGAGAACGCAGAATTCTTCCCAACTTCCATGTGATGCTGAAATTCTTTCCAATTTTGCAACAGAGTTCCTTCCTGACGCCGAAACTCTGCCCAAGTGAAGCTGGAGTTCTCCTTTGCCACCAACAGACATAGGACTTCTACCCGACGTCGAACCTTCACTCTTCGCCAAGTTTCTACCAGACGCCGGACTTTTACCGGTTATCGGACTTCGCTAGACGTCTACGTGAAGATGGATTTCTTTCCATTGATGGACTTCTACCTGACGTTGTCCTTCTGATCTTCGTCGTTAGACTACAGTCTTTTCGACCTCCGTCGCCCGCTGACTACGATCCTCCTAACTTATGTCGCCCGCCGACTACAGTCTTTCCGACTTATGTCACCCGCCAACTACGATCCTCCTTACTTACGTCGCCCGCTGACTACAGTCCTTCCGATCTCCTTCGCCAACCGACTACGGTCCTCCTGACATACGTCGCCCACCGACTACAAGTCTTCCGACCTCCGTCGCCTTCCGACTACGGTCCTTCCGACCAAACGAAAATGTCAACAATGACTCTTTGTATTAACATCATGTAATGTACTCCATAAGATGTACATGAAGCTAAGACCTCCACCAATGAAGGGCCTCATTTGTAATCGACTGCAATACTAGTGGATTCATTCAAATTGGGCTATGTCCCATGGTTTTCTGCCTTTTTAGGGGTTTTTCACGTAAAAAAACTTGGTGTCTCATAAATGCTAGACCCTCTCTCCTTATCTGATTGCGTGCCGGATTTTCGTACAACACTAAGACGTTAAATATGATATTTTTCTACCGCCACGAATACTTCTGGACGCAACACATGTAATAAAAATAAATAATTTGTCAGTTGAAATAAATATTAAATTGATAACTGATAAGGTCATGTAAGCACAATAAAGGAGGGCTCACGCAACGAGTTTCTTTAAAAAATAAATTATTTTAAAGATGCCTCACAAATTTAATTATAATAATTATAAGTATTGGAAGTAAATGGTTGATGTATTTGTGTCAAGGAAGGGGCTAGCAAGGCCCTAGCCCTAACTCCAAGGCCAAATAACCTTTCTTTTTTGGACATTTAGGCCAGTTAACACAAACTCATATATACATCACATATGTAAGACTCGAACCAATCCCTTCTGGTTGATAGTAAAAACTTTCAACCAATAGAATATGGTGGTATGTGTAGGACAAACAACCTTATACTCCTATGAATTCTGGAAAAAAAAAAAAATGAGATATTATTTTGCTCAAATATTGATTTAAGATTTATTTAGGCTTGACTATTTTGTTTTTTAGCAAGTATTTGAAAATCGGATTGAACCGACCAGTTCACCGATTGAAACGTGAACCGATCGGCCAATCGGTTTCAATTTATTCAATAACCGATTTTGCAAAGAACTTGGATTGAACTGTTTGAACCACTGTTTCAGCAGCCAAACAGGAAAATTTGTACTAGTTTCAGAAAATTGAGCAATGTGTTTTGAGTCATTGATGTTATATCTGATCGGTATAATAGATGTCAGTATGGTGATTTGCTTTAAAGAACCAGTTGC
This sequence comes from Dendrobium huoshanense, assembly GCA_016618105.1. NCBI lineage: Eukaryota > Viridiplantae > Streptophyta > Magnoliopsida > Asparagales > Orchidaceae > Dendrobium > Dendrobium huoshanense. The sequence continues at coordinate 19,936,958 of CM028359.1, read as the reverse complement.
AACGATGAGTTTGAGAGGTATGAGAGGAAGGGAGCAAGAGTTTGGTGGGATGGAGTGGTAGTTTTGTAGTGACTGTGAGGCGAAAGAGGTATGGGGGAGTGTGTTAGACATGGAGTATAGAGCTTATGGAGTTTTGGCTAGGTGAGGAGAAGGGCTAGGAGGTTGAGAGTTGACAATAGTTTTGAGCTTGCAACAGTGTAGCGGAGGACTCGAGTACAGTAGGGGGAGCGTGAGAGAGTAGAGAGACGGGTTAGTTGGGTGACCTCGACAATAGTAAATGGAGTTTTTGGTTTATTCAAATGGGCGACTGAGAAAATATTTATAGTATTGGATAGGGAGGCATCAGAATTGGCAGAGATTTGAGTGGATTTTAGTAGGTGATAAGATTAGGAGATGACAAATAGGTTTAAATAATGATTTTTTGAATATTTAAATTATGATTATGTTCCATTTTTTACTATATATTAACAAATAATTATATCACTATTATCATATTTAATATAATAAATATTTATTATGTCATCCCTCGAACCATCGAAATGCTAACATTTATATTATTTAGTATTGCTCAAATTTAATTCTTATTAAAAAAACTGTAATAATTAAAAAAAAAAAGTTTTTTTCTTATAATAATTTTTCAAAAGGACCCTAATAGTAGGCTGAAGCGGTATAAAAAACTGCTACTTCTGATCGAATTGCCACCGGCGTGATGGTCTCACCGTCTGAGTTAAATCTTTAGTAAAGATTCAATTTTCAAGTTTCCCTCCATCGCCTGCTCGAGGCCGTCCAGGCGGAAGTCCACGGCGATGGCGTCAACCTCCGCTCCCCGATCCTCGCTAAGTTCTGCAGCGTCGAGAATCGCAACCGCGGCTTCCAACCTCTCTTCTGATAGCCAAACCCTAATAGCGGTAAAGCCCTAGCGCTCCGAATCTCATATCCAAATTCTGAAACACGAATACATTTTTTTTTATTTTATAATCTAACCTGGCTGAGTATTATTTTGCACTATATCGTTATCCCTTCATGCTTTCTCTCTAGGAAATCCGGAAATCCTTTGGTATAATCAAAGGGATTGCGGTCGATCTAGAGAAGGCGCAGCGGTCGGACAAGGTGAATGATTTATCATTTATTAACAGTTACTAGTTGATTTGAGGTTTGATCGTAAATTCCTTTGTTTATCTGAGCTGATTCAGGTAAAGGAGTTGGAGAATACTGTCCTTGAGTTGCTGGAGTCCTGCGATGACTGCACCAACTTGTCAGAGGCAATAAAAAATGTTGGCAGTAATTACCAGCCTTCAGGCCAGGTATCTTCCAATCGCAGAAGGTGAATTATCTTCGTTCTAATTTTATAATTCTCTTTGGGAGTAAAGCTCTTTGCTTCTGATTTGGTAATCTGCAGCCTAGTGATTTTGGCAAACTTTTGGAGGATAAGATTGCGACGCTTAAGGAAGAATCGCCTTTTGTTCCTCATAACAATCCTTTGTATCGCCAATTCAAGGAGGCCATATGGGTATTTCCTTGGCTTCTACTTGGAATAGTTTATTTCGTTTGTCAGTGATACTTTTTTTTTTTTGGGGGGGGGGGGGGGGGGGGGGGGGGGGGGGGGGGCGGGGGGGGGGGCGGTGACAACTTAGTGGCAAAGCCCAATTTTATTACCAATATGTCAAAATTAATTCCCAAAAACCAAAAAACAAAATTTACAACTCATGAAGTATAAAAAAAAATGAAATGATTAGAGCTGCCAAAATGGAGCCAACATCACAAACATAGCTCCCAAAAAATAAATACAACAAACCTGTGAGATAAAAAAGGATGCAACAAATAAGTGGACTTAGAATGCACAAAACGAGTCCATCCAAAAAGTATAGAGTCATGTGGGGAAACAGGTTCCCTTAGTTGCCACATGGACCATCTAAGGGGGACCAGCTTGGTTGTCAACCAACATTCATCACTGTCCCCATTGCAAAGCACCAGGAAACCCACCATGAGTTCAAAATAGGCTACCTAAGAAGAAGGCAATATAAGCCATACCAAAAACGAAATTGCAGGTGAAACAAAATTTTCGAGTCACATAATTCCTCATCCAACAACAACAAGCCAACCCAAGTCACTTCTGGCACAATTAAACCAAAACCATAAGCACATACCAAAAACTCCTAAAGAATAGTCAGAAGTAAAAACAATGGCATCAATGGCATTGAGATAAAATATGTTTAATATTATCAAACTTCACCTAGAAATTTTTAGAAGAATTGCTTTCTTAATATTGTACCAGACTGTCGAAATGCTATTCATTTTTTCACCATATCTCCTTCATTCTTCTCACTCCATATGTGTAATATAAGGAGCGGCGAGATATCATGAAATAAATGTTTTTTTATTAAACCACTTACATATTGTCATATTGCATTCCAAAAACGATGTAACAGTTGATGCAGATTGGGCTTGAATAAAAAACCATCCATCCAAAGAAGCAAAGCAGAGATGATGGAGAAGGAGAAATCACATCAAAAAAATAGGGGTTTATGATTTTTAGAGAAGAGGTTGCAGAGAATAAATAAAGTAGAAACATGAATATTATGTTTAATGAGAATATAAAACCTCCAACATGGCCATCCAAGCAAAAGAAGAGAGTCTAAGAGCATAATTTTTGTGCCATATAAATTTATGTCATGAATTTGTTGAATTTCCTCATAGAGGTGGGATATAAAAGCCTTAAAGGGAGGGTTCTCAACCCCTAGCAAGCAAATGTTGGGGGAGGGGTCATTAGAAATGACTATGTTAGCAATTACTCTACGTAAGTGAGGAGGGAAGCTTAGTGGGATATTCCAACCATTTGGGAGATAATGCATCTCACAGGGAGAGAGAAATATGCCCTCATATCAATATCCATAAGCTCATGTAAATATCTGGTGTTGTTGTCGTAGGTCTTTGTATGCACCGAGATAGGCCTGTTAGGAAAATTAATATAATTGAACTTGGTGACCTTGTCTACTTGTTGAAATAACAAATAGGGTGAAAACAAAGGAGTGACGCCCTCACCTGCTCGAGTATTAGGTTCCTTTGGCCTCGCATGTTTGCGTATTAGCCTCCTTCGACCTCGTCTGCTCGTACATTAGCCTTCTTCAGTCTCGTCTGCTCGTGTATTAGCCTCCTTCAGCCTCGCTTGCTTGCTAATCAGCCTCCTTCGACCTCACCTGCTCACGTAAATGAAAAAAATGACACTCGTGTAACTCTTGGCTTGTTCGCTCGTAGAAATGAAGAATACGAAGGGATACGACATATGCAGCTACTTAGAATGGGGATCATTTTATTATTTAGGATTTTTATAATTAAATATTAGGACATGCATGTCCGAGACACTTGTACATTTCAATTTAATTATTATGTTAATTGGACACATCTTTGGACATGTCTGGCACATGTTTGACACTGCATTTCAATTTAATTATTATGTTAATTGGACACATCTTTGGACATGTCTGACACATGTTTGACACTGCATACCTTCATAAGAATGTGTGTTGGTGCATCATAGATTGAGCGGGTTGTTTTGGATTTGTTTTAAGCACAAGTTTTGAGTGTTTTGAAGATCAAGAATAGCTTTATATGTCACGACCCAGCCTGGTGAGCTCGCGTAGGCAAGGTGGGAACGGAGGTCGGACGGTAGGCTAAATTATCTAATTTCTAAAACTATCACCTCATCATTTGAAAGAGCTTCTAAAATATCAAATTTGAAATCACATAAACATATAATCAAGCATAATCATAAAATTACCTTTTCTCAGGCGCTTATCTTCTACGGTATATATTGCCACTCCTACTCATTTTGATTTGCCTAATTTTACTTGAAAAGTTAATAGCTAACATTAAACCAAAGCTCAGTAAGTAAAACACAATTCTAAACTACTTTAATCAAAGCAAAATGAACAATATGCTAAATCTCAAATTCATTTAAAACATAACATAAATTGATTTCTTAATAACATGACATTAACATAAACATAAATCATACGTTTATATCATTTTATAATTCATTTTTCATATTTATATCATTTTTCATAACTTTCTCATTTCATATATATTACAACCGTCACATGAGCCACCGTCTAGTACCATAAAGGTACTTCTTTGTCATTTTCTTTTTCTATATCCTTTACCATATTAACGTGCATGAGTACAGCGTCCCCAGTTAGTATCATAAGAGGGTGAGCTCTATCTATTCAGCATGCACATACAAATATTCAATATCACATTCATATCATAATCATATTATCTCATTTTATCTTATTCCTATAACATATAAACTTATAATATAATTCCATGATATATAACATAAAAGTTGCTTGATCAATCATAGGATGAAATTACATAATCATGATCTAAAATGATCATAAAATTTTCATAATCATGTTTGGACTTTCAAAACATAAAACTGGAGAGAAAACAAAAATATTACTGAAATAAAAAACCAGGTATACTTACAGAAATTAGGAATTTGATTTTTCTTTGCTAATCCTCCTTCCTTCGATGTCACCTCAAATCACCTATAAGAATTAATTTCACCTTCAAAATCTTCATAACAAATTTAATATAAAATATTCTCTTTCTAAACCACTCTAAACTCTCTCTCTCCCTCTCTCCATCTCTCCAAATAATCACATAAAGCAAGCATATTCTAAAAATTCATAATTTTGTCTACTTACATAATTTAACACCCTAAACCTAATTTAATTTAAATTAATTTATATTTTCGGATTTATAATAATTAAAAGTTAGGAAAATAAGATTTTGTAAGAAAAACTCAATTTCTTCTTTTAAAAACTCTCTTAGGATCCTTAGGAAACACATTTGCAAAAGTATTTTCAAAATTTCCAATTTAAGAGGAAAACCCTAATTTTCCAAATCTCAAAAGTTTTAAAGAAAATCTTATTTCCTTGCATAAAAGCATCTCCTAACCCTATCCTATCATTCTCTTAAAGAAAAACAAATTTCCCTTCAAACCCTATTCCTTAAGGAAAATTCTACAAAAGCTTGAGAAAACACTAGAATGTAACCCACCAAAGCCTTCTCTACGATTTCCCTTCAAGAACTTCGCCGGAAAACCGCCCTACTACCGGTGCTGAAACCCTCCGCCGCTCCCTTCCGCGCGCTTCTTCCTCTCGGTTTCGTTTAGTTCGGCCGAATGGATGAGATGGAGGACCGAATGAATTTGGTCCAATTTAACTTCTTTAGATGGCCAAAGGACAAAAATGCCCTCACTTAAACTCTTCAAGCCTTAATAATGCTTAGGGGTACATTGGGTATTATGAGACTTCCCTAATTTTTATTTCCTAAATCAGGCGAAATTAAATATAAGTTTATATATTAAATTTCTTAGAATTTTGCGTAGAATTTTATAAAATTAATTTCATCAAAATCCGACGACTTTGAATTTTTCACTTAAAACTCGTTGCGACGCATCGAAAAGCGTGTGAGGTCTAAAACAGTATTTTTCGGGTTTTACAATTCTCCCATCCTAATAAAAAATTCTTCCTCGAAATTTACATAACTTCTAGTTGTTAATCAACAAACATTTTTCATTTCATTAACATAAACTTCAACATTGGAACTAGGGGTGTAACTGAGCCGAGCTGGCTCGCGAGCCGAGCTTATTGAGCTCACGAGTCGAGCTCGAGCTCGAGCTCGTTTAATAAACAAGCTCGAGTTCGAGCTTGATGAGGCTCGGTTCGTGAGCTCGCGAGCCGGATCGATAATTTTTTAAGTTTTTTAAAAATTAAGTAATTACTATTTTTATTAAATGTAGGTTTTAAAAAATTAAGTAACTATTATTTTTGTTAAGCTTAAAAAAGTTAATGACAGAAGTTAGTTTCTCAAAAAATAAAATAAAATATCAAACAACTACATTTTCCAATGTTTATATAAAAGAGTTGATGTTTTTATCCAGGGGATTTGCGGCTGGCATTATCAGTTTTTAATGCTTTATACACAAAAAAAGGCTAAGTCACCCTTTTTTATACAGGGATTACGGGAAAAAGCAACGCCGGGGCCTCTCTATCTCTCTCTGTGACTCGAGCGCTCGCTGACCAAGAAGCTGTGCGGGAAACTCCGATCACGGGCTGAAAATTGAAATCGAGCGGCTCGACGAGCGGCTCGACAAGCTATTTTCTATGTCGCGAGTCGAGTTCGAGCTCGAGCTCGAGCTCAATATTTGACTGATGAGTCAGGCTCGAACACCACCTAACTTGAGCTCGACTCGACTCGTTTACACCTCTAATTGGAACAGAATAAACCAAACATATGAAATAGCATAGCAAAATAATATGATCAACTCTAAAATATCTGACATAACATAACAAGATAAACTACTAAATCCTAAACATCAGATTTATCATTACAAGTTACTAAAAATAAATTATAAAGCCAACTCAATTGTCATTGTCAGCATCTACAGATTCATTGGGCTTTGTGAATCAAAGTGTAAACTCGTGGTCTGACATTCTGACTGGATTGATTTTGCACTGAACCTGCAGCTGATGGTTCTATCATATTTTATTTGCTAAAGTTCCTCTGTGAAGGTGCTTCAACTAATCTCATTTCTCCTGAAGTCTTCTGAACTAATGCAGAACAATATTTTTCTATGTGTCTAGGCTGATGACACCAATAGCAAGTGTTGGAACCAATCAGACATTCACCTTTATGTAATCTGCCACACTTAGCACAAGGTTCCGTGACTTTACTTACAGTTACACCACTGACTCCACTAGTAGGGCTGCAAGCGAACCAAACATTCGATGAGCTACTCGTTGCTCAGTTCGATTAAATCTCGTTTGTGATCGTTTAACTAACTAAACAAACAAACTTGAACAATATTTTTAATACTCGATCCTTAAATAAATAAGCTTGAACACTAATGTGCTCTGTTCATTTATGTTCACGAACAACATCTATTGAAACTCGTGAACATGCTCGACATTAAGCTTGATTCGTGTTCAATTTAGAACTCAAGAATAAGCTGGACAAAAACTTGATTAATATTTAATTATAAAATTGATAGATATATATAATATAAATATTTTAATTTATTATAACATAATGATATAATTATTTTAATTAATAAATTTTAAATTAATTAAATATTATAATATATGTTGTAGTTTTAATTTTCTTATCATTGCTAATTTATTATATTACATCGTTAGATCTTGCTCATTTGATAGCTCAAGAATACTCATTAGATTTGTTCATGAATATGTTTGTTTAATAGTTTAAAAAATTTGCTAAATATGTTCACGAACAAAGCTCGTTAAGACTTATTTGTTTAAAGCTCGATCAGCATTAAACGAACCAAATATGAACCGAACATGAACATAATTAATTTAAACGAACCAAACATGAACACAAACAATAAAGCTCGAATCAAACACGAACCGAACTTGAACAAGCTACTAATAAATGAACACAAATATGAACACTCACATACTCGGCTCGGCTCGGTTCGTTTGCAGCCCTATCCACTAGGACTAAACTTGAGCTTCTTCCCATTTGATCCCTCAGTCTGATTGCTTTGAACATCCTCTTCAGAACTCTTTCTTTTATGTTGGTATCTTCTCCTCTGAGTACTCTGCAAGTTTTATGTTGGTCTCTTCTCCTCTAAGTGCTTTGCAAGTCACTGTCAATTCGTCTTGCCCTCTCAACCAAGGTAGCATAATCCTCAATGCCAAAAGGAATTAATGGATGTCTAATGGTATCTTTTAAGCCACTCAGAAAGCAATGATATTTTTCTTCAGCATTGGGGATTAAATGAGAGGCATACCTAGAGAGCATTGCGAACTCAACCTCATATTGTGTAATGGTTCTATCGCATTGTACCAATCTATTGAATTTGTCTTGCATTTGTCTTATAACAGACATTGGTACATATCAGTCTCTAAATACTTTGACAAACTCCTTTCAGGTTACTTGACTACTAGGTCTTCCTCCAAAAGTCTCTTGTAATTGACTTCTCCACAACTCTCTGCTTCCCCATTGAAAGCATAGGCAGCTTAGGTAACCCTTCTATCTTGAGGGTAAAATTAGATGATAAGATTAGAGAGAGTCACCTTAGATGGTTTGATCACATAAAACGGCGGCCTTTTGATGACCCGGTTAGGATAATAGAGGTGCTAGATTTGACTTATGTTAAGATAGGTAGAGGTAGACCTAAAAAGACTTGGTTAGAAAATATTAGAAATAATATTTTTTAATTAGATTTAAACGATAATTTGACTTTTAACAGAACACAATGAAGAAAAATGATTCATGTAGCCGACCCCACGTAGTGGTACAAAGGCTTGATGTTGTTGTTATTGTTGCTGCATCGTTTATGGGTGATATATCTTAGCATATTCTTTCTCACCACAATTATGTTAGGTCATGACACATCCCTTGTAGGTCACACTCTAAACACCTGTAAACTTCAGTTATGAATTCATTGTTTTAGTTTTGATAGAAGTTTAGGGGTTAATATTCAGCCCAACAATACTCCTAGACCTTTCTCTAGTAATGGTGGTTTCAGAGATGTTGTTTTCTATGATGATCAATGATGGAGGTGTTGTTTTGAAGAACATTATTGATTATTGCAATGGCTTAGTTGGGTACCATCTGATCATATATTGGCATATTGCAATGAATTGTGGTTTTTTCTACAGAATGTTCACCACGAGGGTCAGCCAATGCCTGGTGAAGAGCAGGAAGATATTGTCATGACCAGTACTCAGAATATCTTGCTAAACATGACTTGTCCATTAACTGGAAAGCCAGTCATTGAACTTGAGAATCCAATCCGATGGTAAAATTACTCCCTTATCTATTGCAATCTTCTTACTATGCATTGTAGCTTTTAATATCCAATTAGTGTTACACTGTTACTTTTCTTTTTAACTTGTGGAGTCCTACAAGCTATAGTTTATATTGCCTAAATCATATTAATCTGAAACAAGGGGGCAGATGCCATTATTGAAGCAGGATGTAATATCAAAAAAGGATTTACACACATACCACTAAAGTCTTATATATTTATGTATCTAAAATTTAAAATTTCATATTTATTTATATATCTGATGTGAAATTACTTGGAGTTACCTTTAGAAATTAGAAAGACAATTGAATAAAGCTTTCCTCCTGAAAATTTACCACTAGCACATAAAAGAAGAATATGAATATGAAGTAATCAACTTGCTTAGGCCAAAAAGTGCAATAGATTAACCAAACAATTCCCTCAAAGTTTAAGGCAAGAGTAAATGCTAAGTACACATAATATAATCCAACGTTTAACAACGAGAGGTTCACCTCAAGGGCCTTCTCATTCAACTACTTGTAGGCTTTAGCGGAGAAAGATGAACCATACGAAGAAAGATATTACCACTAGGAAGACGGCGTCGAAGACCTTTGTTGGTGGAGCGGTAGCCGGTGGAGATGAGGGTGGTGGGTGGCCGACGAGGATCCAATCGTAGTCTTGGAATTGATTGTCGATGACATCCACGAGAGTAGGAAGGATGCGGTTCAAATATTCTTCAACGGTGTCGTCGGGGCCAAACCCGACGTCGAAGAACGGTGAAAGGGTGATATGGATGTCGCCGTAGACGTCGAATACCAATCCGCCCTCAAGTTCAGGATCGGCCATACGTCATTGAAGTGGAGTCGGAAAGGCATCGTCTTCTTCTTCTCTTGGCTTCAAAATTCACAAGGGAAGGAGCAAGAAGAAAGGGCGGCGGGAGAAGGGAGGAAAGGGGGTCGGCGGGTTTAAGGGGGAAGTGGGCTAGGGTTTGTGGAAATTCGGTTTGGGTGAAGTGTTTTAGAGATTTAATCAAAATCTGAATTTAATTTTAGATTTGATTAAGTTTGGAGGGAAATTTGATTTGAATTTTAAATTTCAAATCAAGGGAATTAAGGCATTGAATGGGGGAATTAATGAGGGGAGCCAAGGAGCGGCCGGCGGCTTCGAGAGAGAGGGGAAGGGGGTTATTTCAAAACCTGAAATTAATTTCAGGTTTTGAAAGAAATTGGGGGAACTTAATTTGAAATTTGATTTCACATTAAGTGGCCATTAAGGCTTTAATTGGGGAATTAATGGGAGGAAAGCCACATGGTGGCCGGCGGCATGTAGAGAGAGAGAGGGAGGGGATTTGGGAAAGGTTTGTGGAGTTTCTAATGAAGAAAAATTTATTAGGAAGGTTATGACTAAATCCAAACTTTTTGAATTTAAATTTGAATCATGCATAACACTTTCCTAAATAAGAATTTCCAAATTTGAAAAGAATTTGAAATTCAAAATTTGAATTTCAAATTTGAATCAAATTCTTTCTAATTTCTCGTAGGGTGAATTATGGAAAGTCATGACGATATTGAGATTATCGTCATGAGGAAAAAAAGGATGGGGTGGCCGGCGGTATGAGCAGTGGGGATTGAGGAGGCACCGGGTTGGGTGGGAGATGAGGGAGCTAAGTGGCGGGTTGGAGAGGAGAAGAACAAGAGATGGAGAAAAGACAATAAGATAAAATAAAGCCACGAGTCGCGAACGCTTCCAACAACTGGTGGGTAATGCACTCGCTCACCTTGAGCTCAATCACCCTTCTCTAGCTCTCTTGCAAGAAGAAGAAGACAACATAAAAATTTCATTCAAATATTCATTAACCCCTTACAACATATGAGACCACTATATATAGGTCTCCACTCATGAAAAGAAAAAAGTACGAAATTGCCCTCTGGCTACAATAACAAAATAACTCCCCAAAGGGGTAAAAATGAAAAACAGTAAATAAATAAATAATACATCATGAAATCTGAATCAAAAGTAGAGGTGCTGAATCGTGGCCGTAGATCTGCGATTCCTCCGTCGATAAACATGTCGGTAGCGTCTGTCGATCTCCTCATCATTCTCCCCAGGTGGGAGAAAACTCGACCCTGTCGAGTGAGTGTCCCTAGAGCTCTCGTACCACTCTAGGAGATTCAGATCTAGACTCTGCAGCTCCTCTCGATCAACCCACGCATCCTCTGTCGCCGGGGTCCCTTTCCAGTGAACTAAGTACATTCGACATCCACCTCTTTTCGTGGTAATGATCTCATCAACTAATATGGCTTCAACTTTCTCCGCATTGGGTAATTGAGGTAAATTTGGGAGTGGGGGTAGGCTTGGGATCTCACCAGGTGGGGTCGCACAAGGCTCTTTTGTAAGTGGATTATTTGGGTTAAATTATGGTCACTCGAAGGTTACTAGGTCTTCTATGTTAAATGTGGGATTAATGTTAAAACCTTCGGGAAGGTCCAGCACGTAAGTATTACTATTTACCTTTGAAATTATCTTGAACAGTTCGACGCTTCTCGCATGCAACTTCTTTGCAGATCATGGAGGAAAACACTCATGACGGATTCGCACCATCACAAAGTCTCAAACTTCAAATTCTTTAGCTCTTCTTTTATGGTCATCAATAAATTTATAATTTTCATTGTTTTGTTCAATTTTTTTTTTATTTCTTTGTGTAACTCTTGTAGATGCGTGCAAATGATGATGCAGATTCTGATGTTCTAACTCTAGTGCTCATGGAAATCAAATCAATGGGTTGTTTGAGTAGGTATCCGTACACTATTTCAGCAGGACTTAGACCTGTAGTTCGGTTCACAGAGTTGTTGTAGGCAAATTCGGTTATAGGCAGCTTAGAGTCCCAATCCAGGATGTTTTGTCCTACCAATGTCCTTAAAAGATTTCCTAAACTCCTATTCACCACTTCAGTTTGATCGTCTGTTTGGGGGTGAAAGACGGTAGAGAATTGAAGCTTGGTCCCCATTTTGTACCACAACGTCTTCCAAAAATTAATTGTAAATTTTACATCTCGGTCCGACACAATTGTTTTAGGTAGCCCGTGAAGTCTCACAATTTCATTAAAATACAGCTTGGCTACTCTAGAAGCATCAAAAGTTTTGGAGCACGGGAGAAAATGAGCCATCTTAGAAAGTCTATCTACAACTATGCAAACTGAGTCATGCTTCCTAATGGTCTTAGGTAACCCTAAGACAAAGTCCATGCTAACATCCTGCCAAGTTGATTAGGCATGGGGAGTGGTGTGTAAAGGCCGGTGTTTTGTTTCCGTTGTTTGGCTAATTGACAGGTGTGACATCGCTTCATTAACCTACTAACGTCCCTCTTAAGACTCGGCCAATAAAATCTATTTTCAACAACGACTATTGTTTTGGCTTGGCTGAAGTCACCCGCTAAACCTCCAGCATGTAATTCCCAAACAAGAAAATCTCGAAGTGACATTTCGGGAATACAGAGTTTTTGGGACTTAAATAAATATCCATCTTCCAACATAAAATCTGCTATGATCCGTTCACCTCTAGTTACTAACACAGAATAGGTTTCTCTAAAATCGGGGCGGTCTAAGTAGTCTTCCTTAAGTCGCTCGAAGGCGACACTCTCCTAACTGGGTCATCGGAAGGCCGCCGTTTTATGTGACCAAACCATCTAAGGCGACACTCTCCAATCTTATCATTTTACATTTGCATTTTATATACATAAAAGTAAAAATATAGTGGTTAGAAATGTAAATATGTATAAATTTGTGATATGTATGTAAATCCTATCAAAAAATGAGAGATGGAAAGCCATTTTTTACCTTGGGCAGGACGTTTTATTTTCATTATTGATCTCCTTTTCTTTTATTTTTGTATTTCAGCATGGACTGTAAGCATATCTATGAGAAGGATCCAGTAATGCATTATATTAGAACTAAAGGACAAGCTCTATGTCCTGTTGCAGGTGAATCAATCATTTTGTCTTCGTTTAAAAATTCTTTTTCCCCTATATCCTTATATAGAGAAAGATAAAGAAAGATCAAAATGATCCATAAGCTATATGTGGAGCCATTTTAGTCCTCATATTTGTTTTCTATATTCAATTTAGTTCATTGACTCTTTGAATTTGACCTAAAATAATAAATAAGTAGCTTATTTTGGATCATTTTGAAAAAGTTTAGGGACTAAATTAAGTGCATCAATGATTAGAGATTAAGGTTTCGTTTGGGACGGCTTTCTTATTGCTTCTTAAAGCAATTTTTTAGTACGAAAATTTAAAGATTTTTAACTAAAAAACTGCTTTAACAAGCAGTAAAAAAACCGTCCCAAATAAAATTTAAAACGACCTCTCTCTCTCTGTGTGTATGCTTGCAATCGCTCGGCTTGATCTCGTGTTCTTTCAGGATGTCCAAAGTTTTTGCAAGAGGGAAGAGTGATCTGTGATCCATTGCTTCGGATTGAAATTGATGAAATTCGTGCAGCTTCTGCATCAAATAAAGCAGTCACTAATGTTGAGGATTACACTGAAATTAATGACGACATTGATTGAAATGAGAAGCAATGTATAATCGTCAGAAAGTACAAACCAAGTAAATATTAGATCTTAGTCTCCTTTTATCGCTAATTGACTTCACTGTTACATATTCTTGATTTTGTTTATAAGCTGTTCTTTCTATTATGTTTTATTGATCTTTATTTTTTTTTTTTTTCATAAATGAATGCGGTTTGGAGCACATAAAGAAGACAAGACTGAGACCACTGCATTCTTCTTTTCTGAGACTTACCCTAAAAATTTGGGAGCTTCAAGTAATGAGAGAATCAAGTAAGAAGAGCTTAAAATAGTTATTTTGATTATTCAGATGTGATTAATTTAATATTATGGCATGACATCTTTTTAATTTTGGCTTTGTTTGGGGCAGCTTTCTTGTAAAGCTGTTTTCTAGTACCAAAATTTCTTATTCAAAAAAATTTTGTACTAAAATACTATTTTAGAAAACAAAAAAAAAGCTATCACAAATGAAGGTAGTTTTAAAAATGTTGGTAGATAGAATAGAGGTTTCTAATGGAGAAGTAAATATAAAAAAACTTTGAAAACAATATAAAAATAAAGTTTATAAAAAGTACTTTTACAAAAATGTCATCTTCAAACAACAACAAAAAAATAATTTAGATGTTTCTAAACAGGAAAGGTAAAATTAAGTCATCCCAAACGAGGCCTTAGATTTCATTTGAGATGGCAGTCTAGAAATTATTTTGTGCGGACACCTGAAGGTTTGAAGACCAATTGAAACACTCCATGTCACTCGGTATTGAGCGGTATCGAGCACCGGTACTGAGTAAAAAGTGATGTGGCGTGTTCTGTTTGGTCTTCGGATGTTGTCCGGGTTGCACACAGAATATTTTTTCCTTCTTTAGTGCTTTGATGTAGAAAAAATAACTTTTTAAATTGTTATAGAAAATAACTTTCTAGTATATAAAAATCTTTTTGAAAGAATTGAACAAGTAGTGCTCAAATGAGAATTGTGATTGAAAAGTAGTAAGAAAGTTGGCTTAAATAAAAATCTTAATTAATTGATTATACAAAACTGATATATAATTATCTCTTAAAATTGTAGTATAAAATTGATCTTAATTTAATTCCTGACAGATCATTTAGGATTACTTTGTATAGTCAATGGTATATTAAATTATAAAAATACAATATTCTGAAATTAAATTGATCATATAAAAATAAACAATTTATTATTTTAAAATTTTTTCTTAAAAGAAAACATAAATAAAAGGCACAAGTTTATAGGTATCTGCATTTAAGCATATCAATTTTCTATGGATGTATTTGTGGCATTTTGATTAAAAAATATATTTATTTCTTTCAAGTCATTGATTTGAGACACATACTTGATATTTATTCTTTTATTATTCTAATTTTTTTTTTAATCTTTATATAAGCTTGCATATATTTAATTTAATTTAATTTATCTTTATTTTTTTTATTTAAGCTGGGCTTCCTTCAAATTAAGAGCAAATGGCAGCAAAGTAACGAGGCAAACAATTGTGATCTTAAGAGTTAATTCTAAATTTGGTGTAAAATTAACATTAAAATAGATTTAAAATGTATTATTAAAATATAAACTTTCAGGTATTTTTATTAATTTAGATCTATATTAAAATATAAATGAAGGATTTGTGGTTATTCATGGAGTAGAGGAGGGGGATAATGGAGACTTATCTCCCTCCATGACTAGCAAAATATGTGATTCGACTGTCATTTCATTGTTGGTTGCAAAGGCTCAACCATCATTGAAGTTTAAGATGCAAATGTGTTGATGAAGGTTTGATCACATTGATCATATCTCTAGCTTAGACTCAACAATTTTTCTTTTTTGTGTTATTTTGTTGTGTGATTTTTATTTCCACTGCAATTATGTGCACAAAAATTGCTAGTAGAGCCGGATTCTGAATTCGGTAGGATTTTCGGCGGCGGCTTGGAGAGTTTAACGAAGGTTATATCGCCCGTTTGGGACGAAGGATATGTTCGTTCTTTGCTGTAAGTACAAAAGTAAGCCGGATTGGTGCAATTCTGGCATCGTGAGACAGCTGCAATTTGGTAGAGGATATGAGATCCGGTGGAGCTATTGATACATCCTCCTCGTCGGTGGAGCAGATGTCGATTTATTAGGTGTTAGACATCCAGTCAAAATTAATGTGATAAAATTTGACGGCAAAGGGAACTTTGACATGTGGCGATGTGAGGTGATGAATTCACAATGTTATTTAAATTCGAAGGAAGTTCTGGCAAAGGGAACTCAAACAAGGCGCTCCTTCTACTAATCGCTCTCAAATGAGTACAAAAAGTTCACGACGATGCTCATTCATGGGAAGGAGGTCTTGTACTATGGTGAGGTTAATATTGCATTGTTGAATAACTTGTTCTGACGTCAGGATAAGGAGTCAACAAAGAAGGATTCAGCTCAAGCACTCACATTCCAATGTGGAATATCTAAAAAGAAGAAAAATAATAAAAGGTGAAGCAGCATGAAGCATGGAAATTATCGTGGGTACATTTTTTGAGGAATCAGTGTGCTTTTTATTTGAAGATTGATCACTAAAAGAAGGATTGCCCGAAGCTAAAGGAGAAAGGAAAGAGAGTTTCCACGGAGACAAAGGTGAACATTACCATAGAAGAATGTGAAGGAGACTCTAATGTATTGCTAACATTAGTTCCTTAAGGCCTGTACACTAATGGTTCATATTGGATTCTTGATATTGGTGCTACCTATCATACTTTTTCAAATAAGTAGCTATTCTATATCTACATGGAACTTGATAGTGGTATTGTGACTATGGGAAATGGTTAAACATGTCATATTGTTGGTGTAGGGAGCATTTTCATTAAAATGCATGATGTATTGTGAGAGAGCTAACTGATGTGTGACATGTTTCAGATATCATGAATAATTTGTTATATGATGGGGCTTTAGAGATTGAGGGCTTCAAGATATTAATTGAGGCAAGAGTTTTGCAGATGTATCATGGAGCAATGATGTTTTTGAAGGGAATATGTCGCCATAACCTTTACTATCTTCATGTAAGAACTGTGATTATAACAGTTACTGCTGTTGATGATTCTTCTGATGCTACTACATTATGGCATATGCGGCTAGCTCTTGCTTGAAAGGCTTCTTTTATGACTTTGGAGAAGAAAGGGATTATTAAAGGAGCAAGCACGTACAAGTTAAATTTCTGTGAGCATTGTGTGTTTGATAATAATACATGTGTATTATTTGGTACTGTCATCCACAGCACAAAAGATATTTTGGAGTATGTTTACACAAATATTTGGGGCCCAACAAAGACGATATTATTTAGCAGGCGAGATATTTTGTCTCTTTTATTGATGATTGCTCCATATATGTTTGGGTGTACACCATGAGGAGCAAAAGTAAGGCATTGATGATCTTCAAAATTTGGATGAAGTGGATTGAGACTGAAACTAGCAAGAGGATCTAGTGTATTTCTCTTTTTGGATTTACCATGTAAATTTTTTTGGTATTTCTTATTTTTTTTATTTGTGTTCACTGAATTTTTGTATATGCTAAGGTATTAAGCACACTTTTATTGCAAAATTTTCTCACATAATAATATAGCATTGCAAATTTCATAGACTTATTGCAAATTAAAAAAATCTACTAATAGTTAGCTTCCCCTTATAATATGTATGATAAGTAATTATAATTTTCAAATATCTCCCCAAACTTAAAATTTTAATAGTTTAATTAAATATTTGTAATATTTTTTTTCTATATATATATATATATATATATTATAGAATATTTTTATTTTTATTTTTAGTATAGATAAAATCATTCTATGATAGGTTATCAAATCAGAACTATTGGTATGGAGTCTAAACTTTCCTATTAAATTTATTTGCACGAATTTAAACTTGAATTTCTTAAAAATAAGAAAAGTTTGAAATGTTTGATTAAATTGTCCGTTCTTTACAAAAATTAAATTCCAGTTTATAATTTTTTCTTACTGCAATTCTTTTTAAAATTTGGCAAATTTTACAGATTAATTTTTTTTTTTTTTATAATTTGTAAAATCTTATATATAAAATTTCTTAATTGGTATCTTGAGTTTCCATTAAAAATTTAAAATGGCCTGCAAATTTCCCCAAAAGATGAAAAAAACAAAAGATAAAGGAAACAGGCGATAGCAATGCGTCCCTCCCCTCCCCCCGGAATTTAGGAAACCAAAACCCTTATCAGCTTATCTTCTCTCTCTCTCTCTCTCCCTTCGCAGCCGTTCGCCGGCTCGTCTTCTCTCTCACGGCGGTTTCTCGCTTAAACGCATCGAACTCTTTGATCCTTTGCCCATGCCATCTTCTTCACGATCTACATCGATTCCGCCGGTGAAGAGGCGGCGAGAACTTTTGTACCGATCTAGGGCGCGGAAGAAGCATAAGCGTCTTGATGCCATCCGTGACGAGCCCACAGCTTCCTATATCGCCCACCGCAATCCCGCCGACGATGACGCTGCTGTCCTTCGTCGCAGTTGTCGCGTACGTCGCGCCCCTGATCTGCTGGATTCCTCTCCCGTCCCCTCCCCTCGTAAGAAGAGGCTGAAAGATCTCGATCCTCCAAGCGGCAGCGATGAGACGAAAAAAGAAAAGAAGGGGATGCAGAAGAAAGATCCTGTTTCGCAGGTGCCTTCTTCTTTGGGGAAAGAAGAGGACTGGAAGTCGAGGTTGCGGACTAGGGTTGGGAAGGGCAGGGAAAAGTCGTTATCTTCATCGCGTAGATCTGATGGGGGTTTTGCAGAAGTCAGGGTGTTGTATCCAGTGGTGTTAGAGGAGAATATTGGAGTGCTTAATTCGGTCAGGACCAGTCGGAGAAGGAAGAAGGTTGCTACTCATGAGCTATCAGATGCTGCCAATGAAGCTGGTAACGAAGATGACACCTTACCGCTTGTAGACAAAGATTTTACCAGTGGTTCGCCTGCAGAGAAAAGTTCTCAGGTAGATGTAGTCGGAGTGGCTACTGATGCTCAGCTTGGCAGTGAGCAAGCCAGGATGTTGGAGAGTGCTGAAAAGGTTGTTGGGCTCGAAGAGCCTGAATGTGTAAACACGAGCGTGCAGGATGGAGGACCTAGTCATGCAGTTGTGGAGGAGGATACTCTCATTCTTCAATCCCGGGGAACAGAGGAGAATGGTTCTGATGATCATGGATCTAATCAGTCTTGCAAGCATCCTGATTCTTTTGATACTGCGGAGAGAGAGGGTGATTTGAAGGATAACATCCAGGAGACTGAGCATAGTTTGAAAGATCTTGACCAAAGAGTTTCGGTGTTAGATGAGAAGATTGCAAGCTTCAGAATAAAGGAAGGAAGGAGGTGTGGATTGTGTGGGTGTGGGAGTGATGGGAAGCCTCCGAAAAAGCTGGTCCACGAATCTTTTGATAGTGAAAATGAGGCTTATGAAGGATCGACGGCCTCAGAGGAACCGAACTATAATGTCTGGGATGGGTTTGGAGATGGACCTGGATGGCTTGGTAAGCTTTTGGGTCCTTTAATTGATCGATTTGGCATTGCTCGTGTTTGGGTTCACCAACATTGCGCTGTTTGGAGCCCAGAGGTATGCTTCGCCATTCTAGAAACTGTCATTTTTCAATTAATGCTGCTATAGTACATTTTTTATCCACTTACAACATTTATTGACAAATTTTTTGTATGTATGATCATTTAAATTACATTATTTCTTTTCTTATAAGTTTGTCAAATAGGTTCATATTGTTTATTGGTATTGTCATGATGCAATCCTTTCCAATTTATTGGATTACTTGATAGGATATACATTAGTGCAAAGGGGATGATCAATCTCTCAGTTTCTTTAATTATTCTTTCATTTGAGTTGTAGTTCTAATTATTGGAGATATAGCTTTGAAATTACTGGTTAGCTGAACATACAGAATTTGGTGCTATTGTTAGTATTCTGGTAGATACGTACTTAAGCCAGATCTTTTTCATTTTTAACATTTGTAGTCTCTTTAAGGTCGCTTGACATTTCTTCTTTAATTTGGTTTTTGACATTCCAATGAAGGTAATTTTCAAATAAAAAATCTTTACTGTTGGAATTGTGCAGTCAAGGTCATGATAATAGGCATATTTTGTATCACTTGTAACCCTCAATTAAAGGAGAAATTATTTCGTGCGGAGTCCGGTTATGCCCGGACTCCAATAAAAAACGTGGCACATGTCTTTGTACAAAGTGTATACAACTGTACACAATATATACAAATTACAAAATTATGTACATAATGTATACAAACTTATGTACATAATATGCACACTGTGTACACAGTGCATTGTTTAAAATTATGCAATATGAGGCTCGCCTTAGCGCGATTCCAATAAAAAACGCCTCGAGACTTACACCTTGAATTTTTTTAACGAGGCTTATTCCTCATCTTGGATGCGGCCCTCCTTAAGGCGCACCTGACTTCGCTGGCATGAGGCGGACGCCTGACTTTATTTATGAATTTTTTTATTTAAAATTTACCTAATTTATATAAAAAAGCCCCAAAACATTCATGCTTCTTGCATCCCAATCCGTAGCAACTTCCTCTTAATTGCCTCTACCTCCAGTCCACCGCCTTCACCATAGTCACCACCATCGTAGCCTCCGCAGAGGATTTGTAGAAAGCCGCATGCCACCACTATCTCCTCTTAAAATTTTATATTATTATATTTATGTTAATGACAAATATTTATGAAAGATGAAGATTACCAAAATAAATGAAGAAGCATATTGAGAGGTTTGGACCCTACAAGATGAGGTAGGGAAGAGATCAATTTGTTATAAGAGTGTCTCAAATAAAAATCTCTTTAGTAATGATAGTACAGATGATTTCGGAGTTGTTGCCAATGTTTTCAACTTTCTTTAGTAATTAAACGTATATGAGTGGCAACTCGGAACGAAAAAAACTAGAATTGAACTTGATGTTATATGATAATTTCATACAATTCATATATTTTATATCATTTTGTTCTTATAATATTTGAATTTCATTTCTATTTCATATCATTTATCATATAACACTTTACATCTTATACAATTTTTTATTTTATATGTATGTAAATTTGTTATTTCATAGTTTAATATAAAGTTAATTTGTCATCCTTTAACATATTATTTTGATATTATTTAAAAAATCACTTTTAACATTTATTTTGACTTTACGCAATTTTTTGATTTTAAGGTTTACGCCTCAAAACGCCATGAGGCTTACGCCTTACCTCAAGAATGAAAAATGCCTCAATATCCAGTTGCGCAATTTAAACCTTGACACAATGTGCACAAATTTGTATATACTGTGTACAAGGATACATGTCACGTTTTTGTTGAAGTCAGGACGTAACTCTACGTCCAGACTCCGCACGTAATAATTTCTCCAACTAAAGGGGCTTACAGTCAGGGAAGCTCTAGAGACGTGAAAATTTTGATCATGCATTTTATAAACCAAATATATGTTAACACTATGAGTCTATAATTCTGACTACAACATTGGGTATACTGATGTATGCTGTTTTGCAAATTTTTCCCTTTTTTTTACTTGTATCAGTAGTCTTTCTGAAAAAAACTTTTTTACTTGAATTTTTTTTTTCTCTTTTTGTTATATATTTCAGGAAGTGTGTTGCTAAATATATTTTATGCATATTGGCGTCTTAAAGGTATATTTTGCTGGCTTGGGATGCTTGAAGAATGTTAGAGCGGCACTATGCAGGGGCAGGGCATTAAAATGTAGTCGTTGCGGAAGACCTGGAGCTACCATTGGCTGTCGTGTTGATCGGTGCCCCAAAACCTACCACTTGGTTGTTTGCAATTCCTATTATCAGGATGGTCGATGTTTTATTTTCGGCATCTTTTATTTGCTAATTTTTTTAGTTCTTAATGCAGCCTTGCAGCCGTGTAGAGGGTTGCATATTTGATCATCGTAAATTTCTCATAGCATGCAGTGATCATAGACGTTTTTTCCAACCACATGGAAGTAAACATGTTCTTCAAATAAGGAAAATGAAAGCTAAAAAATTGAGGTTGGATTTGCGAAAGGTCTCAAATGAAGCCAGGCGAAAGGATTTAGAAGCTGAAGAGAAGTGGTTGGAGAATTGTGGAGAAGATGAAGAGTTCTTGAAAAGGGAAGGCAGAAGACTTCACCGAGATATCTTAAGAATTGCACCTATCTACATTGGTGGTTCTTCTGAAAGTGAAAATCGATACCCGGGCTGGGAATCTGTGGCAGGTCTAGAACATGTCATTCAATGCATGAAGGAAGTAGTTCTTATACCTCTTTTATACCCTGAGTTCTTTGGCAGTCTGGGTCTTACTCCTCCAAGGGGAGTTCTTTTGCATGGTTATCCTGGTACAGGGAAAACTCATGTGGTGCGTGCTTTAATTGGGGCCTGCTCTCGTGGCGATAAAAGAATAGCATATTTTGCTCGTAAAGGTGCTGATTGCTTAGGAAAGTATGTGGGTGATGCTGAGCGTCAATTACGGCTACTTTTTCAGGTAGCGGAGCGATCTCAGCCATCTATAATATTTTTTGATGAGATTGATGGTTTAGCTCCACGTCGATCTAAGCAGCAAGATCAGACACATAGTTCTGTTGTGTCAACACTGCTTTCCTTGCTTGATGGCTTGAAATCTCGTGGTTCAGTTATTGTGATAGGTGCTACAAATCGTCCTGATGCTGTTGATCCTGCACTAAGAAGACCTGGGAGGTTTGATCGTGAGATATTTTTTCCTCTGCCCACAGAGAAGGATAGATCTTCTATTCTCTCACTTCATACTAGAAGTTGGCCGAAGCCTTTATCTGGATCTCTTCTTTCGTGGATTGCAAATCAAACTGTTGGTTATGCTGGTGCTGATATACAGGCCCTTTGTGCTCAAGCCGCTATGCATGCTTTAAAAAGGAACTGTGCTTTGCAAAAAATTCTATCTTCTGCTGCGGAAGGTTTGATTCAAGGGAAACTCCCTTCTCTACCATCATTTAGGGTGGAGGAAAGGGACTGGCTGGCCGCTCTCAGATTGGCACCTCCTCCATGTTCTCGAAGGGAAGCAGGAATAGCAGTAAATGATATAGTTGCATCACCTCTCCCTGCCCATCTAATTTCATGTCTTCTACTACCACTTACTCATTTACTTGTGTCTCTATATATTGATCAACAAATCTGGCTCTCTCCTATGCTTTTTAAGGCGTCAGAGTTTGTTAAAAATGTTATAGTTTCAGCTTTGGAGCAAAAGAGTGTCCCTGTGACATTTTGGTGGTCACATCTAGATTATCTTATTCGGGAGCCTTTTATTGCTGAAAAAATTGAAAATAAGTTTGCTCAATTTGGTCTTATAATAGGTTCATCAGGATCCAATCATCAAATTCTGTTGGATGAGGTGGATGATGAATCTGGTGAAAATGAGAAGTTTGATTCCTTTGGAATGAAACATTGTGATTCTAATATGCATAAAATGTTAATGCGAAAGAGCCCTCTTGGAGTTGGAAAATCCCGAGGATTTCGAATTCTGATATCTGGGCCTCCAAGATCTGGCCAACAACATCTTGCTAGTTGTCTTCTTCAAGGATTCACGGGGCATGAAGATATTCGGAAGGTTAGTTTGGCTACCATTTCACAAGAGGGACATGGAGATATGATTCATGGACTAACACAAATTCTATGTATGTTTCTCTCTGATTTGTCCCTTTATGTGCACATTAATGTAGGTTATCTTATGAATTGGACAGGCTTTACGTGCATCTATCCATGTCTTGCCCTTTTGTTGACTCGCTAATAGTTTGTGCTTCTTGAATTATATACTTCTAACATCTTTTCTTTAACCCGTACGCAATAGCTTTTCAAAATTTTGCATGAAAAACTGCTAAAATTCTGAAGTATTGGTGGATGTCACGTCCTGTGATTAATTTTGACTGATATGATGCTGACAAAATTTAACTTTCCAGTTGCAATATCTCTGGCTGGTAATTTTTTAGAAACCATTAATGGCTCAAGGGTATTGAAAATTATTTGTAATATGATTTATTCCTTGTATCTTCTCGATTAAATTTGCCCGATTAAATTTGCCCGTTTGTGATTTTATGCGTAGGAGGAAGAAATATCATTGCCGTTATTTTCAACCTAGGTCTTGAGTTGCCTTGTAAAAACAAGCGGCATATTTTTTAATTGCTGAAAATGCTATGTGCCATGACAAAACTACAATAACATAGTGTTACAAAATATGGTGCATGCCTTATGTATGTTGGTTTCTGCACTATTGTGCAAGAGGCATAACATTCACGGTGCACATCATTTTACATTTATTCTGTTTTTCTGATCTGTTGGCGGAGCCAGTTGATTTTATTCATTTGGTGAAGCCTTGTGCTCTTTATGGTGCTTCTCAGCCATCAACTTTTAATTTGACATTTATTTTTTGAGTTTCATTTGGAATTTGGAAATGAATGAAAATCAAACTGATCTTAAGCTTCAAGATATCGGCATGCACGTTGTATTGTTTTCTTTAATATTTTAGGTATTTATAAAGTTTTAATTATAAGGTATTTGAATTATATAAGCAATTTCGCATTTAATTATCATTCATGGTGGAAAACAATAGATTTGTCTAGAATAGGTTTAAATTGATCCTTAATTGTTAAGATAAGGCTAATGATTGAACATCCTTATGTTCTTTATTATTTTGTATTATTCTTAATGTCAAATTTATCTTATATTGTCATAGATGTATATTTAATTATGCATATGATTTATAATTTTAAAAATAGAGTGCAATCCAACATGCTTTTTGTATCATGTGCCATGGCTCAAAGAGACCTTGTTCAGTGGTGTTTCATTCATTGTAAATAAAGAGTGTTGGTGGTGATTTCTTCAATACTTTATCAAGTGAGAACCTAGAGCTACAATTATTACTTTAAAATTAGGAGCATTTGACCTTAATAAGTTGGTCATTGGATTAATTAAGTCCACTATTTAAAATTGTGTAATAAGAGGCACGCCTCTGCGTAATTTGGACAAAAAATGTCTTGAGGTGCACTTCTCTTGAAATTTAAGTAAGCTAGCAAAATATCTGGTGGGCTCCTCTCCTCTCGCTTTATTTTACATGAGTTGTGCACATCTTAGTATTTATTTTTTCTTTTAACATAACATTAAAGACAACCTAATATTAAATCTACCTTACCCTCACACACACATGCAAGCCCACAAAAATCAAGCGACCAAAGCTTCCTCAGCTCCATCTACACTGTTGCCAGTCTTCTCTCATGCCGCCATCCCCTTTTTTCTCTTTGCCAAGTTCTCTTCTTTCCACAAGGATTGCCACTTTCTCAACCCAATTTTTTCTCTAGTTGGTGATAACCTCTAAATTCTAAATTTTTCCTTGCATTAATATAATTTCTTTTCAAATTTTAGTTGGGGTTTCTTATATCTTTGAATATTTGCGTGTTTTCAAATTTGTTCGGAAAAAAATTTTTATGCTGGGTTTGGTAAGAAATTGGAGGCAATGATAAATCCATACTAAGTCATAAGAAGGATTCGACATAGAGACTGTTTTCAAATTTGTTTTGAATAAAATTTTAATGCTGGGGTTTGGTAAGAAATTGGAGGCAATGATAAATCCATAATAAGTCATAAAAAGGATTCAACATAGAGACATAGTGTGCAAGTTGACGTTAGTTAGGGGAAACAACAAACATATGTTTATTTGAAATGCAATTTCTGTGAGGATGTGAGGATGTAGTTAAATGAGTTGTTACAAGATGAAGGAACACCTCTCAGATTCTTACGCAAATATTTTATCATGTGTCAAAGTGTCTGAAGCAGTAAAAACTGAGATATGTTCATATAGAAATGATGTTAAAGCATCTGATATTACTCTCATCTATATATGACTTAAGAACTTTGATTTTGAATGAGTTGAGTAATATAGGGAAAGCCATTGAGGAAATTGCGACTTGAGTCAGATTGGAGTGTCAGTTATGTTTGATGGCTGGTTTGACATTACGAATATAAATTTGATTAATATTTTGATAAATAATCCAAATTAAATTATTTCTTTTAAAATCTGTAGAAGTGTCTGTTCAAGCAAAAATTTAGAGCATGTTTTCAGATTGCTGGATGGGTGATGAGATTATAAAGCATTTGGTGGTACAAATTATGACAAGTATTGTTAGTACTTATTGGATAGCTAGGATCAAGTTGATATAGAAGAGGAAACATTTGCATTGGACATCCAGTGCCACACACTGAATATCTCTTTCTAGAAAAAAAGCTTTGTGGCTTACCTCATCACAATAATGCCTTGATTAAAGCCCGGAAGATAAGCTAATTTTCTGCAATTATTATGCGGTTTTGGCTGAGGAAGTTTTCTATAAAACTTCTACATCCAGCTACAGTTAGATTTGTTACAACTTACTTGATGATACGTAGCATGCTGGAAGCTAGCCAATTATTGGTGGATGTGTTTACTTTCACTCAATTGTTTAATTGTGCTTAGGCTAAGAAAGTTGATGGAAAAGAAGTTAAAAAGATTGTTCTAAATGAGATCTTCTGATTGAGTGTCACATATGCAATAACAACAGCAAGGCCATAGGTTCATGTTTTGAGAATAGTGGATGCAAAGAAAAAGCCAACTGTGGCTTCATTTACATTGCAGTGGATGAGGCCAAGGAATTGATAGCCCATAATTTAGAAGGTAATGATGCTAGTTATAGGGAGATCTGTGATATTATTCATGAGAAGTGGGAGATTCAACTAAACCAGTTGCATGTTGCTAGATTTTACCTTAAAATTTAATTCCAGTATATTGAAAACAAGTTAACCAATCCTAAGATCAAATTGGAACCATATAAAAAGTCATACCATTATATGGATAGGTTGATTACTGATTCTATTGAGAGAGCAAATGTTGAGATGTGCTATTTAGAAATAAGGAAGGTTTCTATAGACTACCACAAAATAAAATTATAGTTGCAAAATATTTTTTTCAGGTAATTCTTAATATTTAATGTCTTAATAGAAATAAGGAAGTACTATCTAAATTATAAATTTATAAGAGCTCACTACACTTTTTTCTTTTAGAGTTATTTGAATGGTGGATCCAGTTTGATAACGACACTCCAGAGCCATAGGGTTTTGCTACTAAGATATTAGGACTTACATGCTCATCATTTGTATGTGTGTAAGTGAAGCGCATTAACGTGTCTTGGAAGCAAAAAAATAAAATAAATAGAATATGGGGGCTGATTTTTTATTACTTCTTCAATAATAATGAAAGATATAATTGATCAACTATTCGAGAGGTGGATCAGCTCTCCCACAAGCCCTAGTTGTCGCTAGGAAACTCACACCAAATACTATAAAATAAACTGAAAACATATTTGATGATAAACCTAGACAATACTCTCCCTTAAATAGCCCCTACACACAATAAACACAATTGGAATCTTCCTAAACATTATACACACAATTAAGAAACCTCCTAAATAATTAAAAGGTCCCTAAACAACATAAAAATAATTATGAAACTTTCCTAAACAATTAAGATATTCCTAAACATTAAAAACACAATTAGAAAACCTTCCTAAACATCTCTCCCTTGATTCGTCCTCCTCACATAATGAATAATAGCTCACTTGGGCTCTACAAGTGGGCCAAAATCTTCCCCTTTGCAGTCCTTGGTCTCGCTCAACGAAAGGGTTGGTCCGGCTGGTTTAGGTTGGCCATGTCCCCCCCCCCCCCCCCCCCCCCCCCCCCCCCCAACGTATCAATACTCTCCCCCCAAAGACGAACATTGTCCTTAAGATGGAAGGATGAGAACTGTCTCTTGATCATCTTATATGGCTCTCATGTGGCTTTATACTCCGAGAAATCTTCTCACTTGATTAACGCCTCCTGTTTTCCTATTTTCCCTCAACGCACTCTTTCTACTCTCAGTGGCTCTAAAATGCCCACCTCAGTTGTGAGCATAAAATAACGAGTACAATGCTGACGAAGATGGTAATCGTAGTCGATAGGCT
This sequence comes from Dendrobium huoshanense, assembly GCA_016618105.1. Lineage (NCBI taxonomy): Eukaryota > Viridiplantae > Streptophyta > Magnoliopsida > Asparagales > Orchidaceae > Dendrobium > Dendrobium huoshanense. Next base: position 19,909,551 of record CM028359.1, on the reverse strand, counting down.
ACTGCTTCAATGCCCTCCAAAATCTCATAAGGCTCAAAGTATCATGGGGACAACTTCTCATTCGTCCTCTTGGCTAGTGTTGTTGATACGTTAGGGGGGCCTACAACCAGGAAGAGGAGCTGTTTAGAAATGTTTCTAATAAAAAGAGAGTTGTTTAGGAAGGTTCTTAATTAAGGGGAGCTATTTGGAATGTTTCTAATCAAGGGAGAGTTGTTTAGGAAGGTTCCTAATTAAGGGGGAATTATTATGAAGGTTCCTAATCAAGGTTGAGTTATTTAGGAATATTTCTAATGAAGGGGAAATTGTTTAGAAAGGTTCCTAATTAAGGGGATTTGTTTAGGAAGGTTCCTAATCAAGGGACAATTGTTTAAGAAGGTTTTCTAAATTTGTTTATACTGTTTAGGAAGGGCTTAATTGTTTAGTAAGGTTTCTTAATTGTGTTTATGCCGTTTATGAAGGGTTTAATTATTTAGGAAAGTTTCCTAATTGTGTTTATGCTTATTAGGAATGTTTAATTGTGTATTAGGGCAATTTAAGGGGGAGTTTGCTCTAGGGTTGGAGGGTTTGATCTTATGTTTTGTTGAAGTTTATTCTAGGATTTGTTGTGAGTTTCCTTGCGCGTCTAGGGTTTGTGGGAGAGTTGATCTACCTCTCGAATAGTAGATCACTTGTATCTTTCATTATTGTTGAAGAGAATCCAAAAATCAGTCCTAATATCTTATTCCTGCAATTTTCTTTCTATGTACTTGATATTTTTACTTACAAGACGCATCAATCTTTTACTGGTAGGATCTCAACTTCAAGAAAACCATATCTCCTAGCTCAAAGTGTACTTCTCTCTTGTGTTAATTAGCCTTCCTCTTCATGACATGTTGTGCCCTCAAGAGATGTCTCTTGAGCTCTTCTAATATCCCATACCGCTCCTCTAAAGACTAATCTACATTAGATACTGGTGTAGCATTATGCCTATAATGCATCAAATGAGGTTGATCTCTCCCATAGATAATCCTAAAAGAGGCGGTCTATGCTACTGAATGGTACAAAGTGTTGTACCAATACTTGGCTCAAGAAATCCACTTTGCCCAATTCTCCGACGTATTTGATACAATGCATCACAAATAGGTCTCCAAGCTTCTATTGACCACTTCCGTCTTGCCATCTGTTTGGGAATGGTATTTTGTGTTCCTCTTTAGGACTGCCCCCTCTAAACAGAACAACTCATTCCATAAACTATTGAGGAACACCTTGTCTCTATCTAACATAATGGATTATGAGAATCCATGTAAGTGAAACACCTCTCGTGTGAGAGCAATAGCCACAGAGACCACAGTGTAAGGGTGCCTCAGAGGGATGAAGTGTGCATATTTGCTCAGACAATTTTGTTTTATCTTCACAACCCTAGGATAACCTTCTCGCTCACGCATGACCTTAGCTAGATTGACCTTAGTAGGTATAATCTCCTTGAATGTTCTTTCTTCTAATATAATTTAGCATATGCTTATTAACTTTTGTAGAGTATGGATAACTTTTGTTAAATTGAATATCTAACAATTTAATTACTAATTTACTCAAGGTTTTAAAAATTGGACCGGACCAGTTGGTTCAAGCACGAACTGACCACAAGTCCGGTTCGGTTCAGTCTGAAAACCGTTTCTGCATAGAACCGGTAAGAACCACCGGCTCAATCGGTGAATTAGTCCCGGTTCTGTTGAATCGACTGATTGTCTGATTCAATTGACATACTTTTTAGATAATTAAATAAATGATATTACTATATTAAAAATTAAATAATTTTATTCAATTAATAAATGAATTATAGTAAATATTATATACATTTAAACCAAACCATCATGAAGCATCTTCACATGGCCCATCACTCAATGTGATCTCTTAACACTAGGAAACTCAAAAATCTATATAAATGATGGCAACAAAGAATTTCTAAGTGATGTGTGTCTAAAGATAGGAGGTGAGAGGTGTATAAGGCTATAAGCTCATAACATATATAATATCTATGCAATTTATTTTTTAAATAATTTTTTAATTAATTATTTATAATATGAATAATACTTATTTATTAGTTAATAACAATAATTTATTTATTTATACACAATAAAAATAATTTTATCTATTTATTAATTATAAATTATTTTTACATAACTAATTTTTAGATATAAAGTTTTAAGATAAATTTGATATATAAAATATACATGTAAAATATATTTAATCATATAACATAAATAATATAATTTATATTAAATTTATAAACTTATGTTTGAATTAAGTTTATATTAAATATGTAATATAAATTAGTAACATAAAAATTAGCATATTTAATCATTTGTAAAATATATTTAATCATATAACACAAAAAATTAGCATGTTATTATGAGAGTAAATTTTAATAGTTATGAGGTATAATTTTTTTTGCTCTTATATGAGATTTTAAAATAATTTTTTACTTAATTATGTAAGTTTTATGCTTTATAGTTTTTTATTTCGTTTAATTTTTTCTCATATTTCTTATGATAAAATTATTATTATTTTAATTTTATTAAATTTCAATAATATTATTATTTATTACGTCATCCGGTTCGACCGGTCAAACCGTGAACCTCTCCTTCTTCCAGTTTGTTGTCCCGTATGGTTTTCACAACCTTGGATTTACATTTATAGTCCAATTTTAATAAAGTCATATTTTTTTAGAAAGACCTTATAATTTTTTTAATAATATAAATAAAATATTTATTTTAGCTAAAAGAGTTTCGTTATGATTATATTTGCATCTTTTTAATTACTAAGAATGTAATCATTTACTTAATTATACATTGACACTAATCCACTTCATTGGGCTCTTCTCTTTGACTTTTGTAGTTATTCTTAATTCATCTTAAAGCTCATCTTTAAGCTGCAAAGTGTGGGCGTAATAAACTTGCACCAAGTTCCTTTGAGAGAGTTTGGGTACTTGGTTAGATATTCAGTTTGGGGTTCTTGGTTAAATATTCAGAATGCAGATTGGATTGAAGACATGTCACTACCTATTGATTTTACCTACATCTTGTGAGGACTTTTTGATATGGTTCCAAGTTTTCTAGAGGCACAAGAACTTATGGTTAATTATCCCTTTCAGTGATGGGAAAAACTTTTGATTAACGCTAGTCATTTGGCATTGATTGCTTTGCTTATAGTCGGCAAGCGCTAAATGCATAGTTGATAGTACTACCAATTGTTGTTTTATGATTAAGAAAAATATTCCGCCTTTAGTTGAAAGTATATAGCGGGTGAACTAATGGTGAACTCTATTAAGATTTCATGATTATGTCGTCACATGTTATCATGATTCTCGGTTTACTTAGCAAAAGTAGTCGACCCAACTTGACCAATGGATAATTATTGGTATCCACGAGTTGCCTCATCCAAGGAGTCCTTATATATCTAAAGTAAGTTTGTTTAAGTAGAGAATTTTAAGTTGACTCAAGCTAACACAAGATTATGTGCGCTATTAAGTGCATTATTTAATTCATTGCTCAATAGATTTAGGTTTGTTGGTGGAACATTCATGCTATGATCATGAACATGACTTATGTAATATTAAATCGAAAACACTCAGTTAGAGGGCCTCAATCATAAATATTATTTAGTGATGCCATTTGACGGCAAAATCATCTAGTTAAGGACACATGTCCTGTCCTTGCTAGTATGTGATCTTTTAAATATCATTACTATATGCTTGATATGATAATGGCTCTATTGAGCTAATATTAATATTACATTTTAACCATTGACAAACTGTTGCTGAAAGTGGATGATTGTTGTTCTAAACTTTGTGGGTCGTCATTTTGACTTGAAATATTTTGAATTTTATAATGTTCTTGAAATTTTTATATTTATCTGAAATGCTTTAGGTTAGGATTTGGTGGAATTTTGAAAATTAAAAATATCCCACGGTTGAAATTTACTCGTCAACATGGCTGTCATTGGGATTTCATGTCCGCACCTATTCACGTTGAGCCTTGTCAACTCGGTCTTCTTACTTATATAAGATCGGATTCAAATATTTGTTTTATAAGCTATTATATAAGCGAGGTGGCTTTGAGAGTTTGTATTTTTGAAATGAATTTTCTTCCTAAGAGGCTTTGAAGGCGTGATAAAAATGTAAAATAAAATATATTTGTGGATTTTGTAGATGTATACTCATTCATGAATTTACTTAATTAAAAATGAGAATAAGTTTTAAAATGTTCTTTTTTACTAACATGCTTAAAATTTATTGCTTGAACATTTCTTATTGGGTTCAAATCTTATCAATCGTATTCATTATAAGGACGATCAGACTTGAAACATGAAACTTACAACCTAGCCCCATTGATGTGGCGGTCTGCTCGAGAGCATCGTGCCATGATGAGTTTTTTTTTTAAAAAAGTAGTTTGCAAAATTTTCATAGTGATTTTACAATCATTTTTAGGGCTGTTGCATGCTTTTTGGAGAACATACGGGCGTGTCTGAATTATTTTATTTTTTGGTTGCGTAATATTCTCAGATGATAAATTAAGTATTTATCATGTTCGTTGGAGGACATGTGAACATGTTTATGATTCATGAGTTTGAACACAATTTAGGTAGTTGCATAGCACACTTGCATGTTCTTGGGTGCATTTGCACAATGCACGTATGAGTTTTTATCTGCATTTATATGATGCATTTGCATGTCCTTCAATGCATACACACAATGCACTTATGTACTTTTTGATGCATTTTTATTACTTGCACTTTTTTCGGTACATTTCCACAGTGCACTTGCACATTATGTGGTTCATTTTCATGGTGCACTTGTTTGCTTTCGTTGCATTTGCTTGATATGCTTGCATATTTTTAATGCATTTGCATGTTTTTTAAGGCTGGCAATTGAGTTTGAACAGTTTATCTTGATGCATATATATGATTTATAAATATTTTGATTTTATTGTTTGCACTAAGATTTTTCGATCATTAGGATGCGTGCAAGATTTATATCAAGTTTAAAACAGTATCTTCTGTTTGCTTGCATTATATCTTGTGAATTTGGTGTTGATTGTAGCCCTTGACTATTTGTAAATGACCAAAATGTCCTCAACTATATTAAATGATCATTTTGATCCCTCAAGTTCTTAAAGACTAACCACATTAGTCTTGTGGTAAGACTATTTGGTTCCTCTTCAAGGACTTGAGGGACCAAAATAGTTCTTTAATGTATTTGGGGATCATTTTAGTCTTTTATAAGATTCATATGATCATTTTGGTTCTTTTCCCTTATTTATATGTATTTAGGCTTCATTTCATTCAATTCTTATTCTATAAATAGAGAAGTTGTTTAGGTTATTTTGGTAGTGAATCTTCATTTCAAACTTTATAAAATTCTAAATGCCTAATGAAAGATTCTATTCATGCTCATTGGCGAGCTTTTAAGTTCCTTATTAGTCTTTGGTTTCGAATTTACGACCTAGTTCCAAGGTTGTGAAAATCGGACCGGACAACGAATTGGAAGAAGGAGAGATTCACGATTCGACCAGTCGAACCGGATGACGTAATAAATAATAGTATTATTATAAAAAATTAATAAAATTAACATAATAATGAAATATAATAAGTTAATAATCATATACTTTAATATAAATATTGTTAATTATATTACAATTAGATGTAAACATAAATATAAAATAATAAAAAACTCACAAAAAATGAATGTGTTATAATATAAATTAAATATATAAAATTTTAAATAGAAAAATAAAAATTATTATCAACTAAAAAATTAAAAATAATTCCAAAAATAAAAATAAAAATAAATATT